>MU725407.1:0-20467 GCA_026770625.1 Nicotiana glauca
GATGTAGTGCCCGATCTCTTCGATTCTACCCCTGATTCTATCCCTTTCCATAAGCAGTTGCCCTATTCGTTGATTTTTCACTCCCAGCACTTGAGCGTTGTCAGCGAGTTGATCCTGGAACTTATCCATTTGTTCTTCCATTCGTGCCATCAAATCATAGCAGCGCTCTCTATCAGTTGTAGCATCTCGGGCTTGTTTAAAGACCCGTTCTTTGAGAGTGGAATTTGTTTCTCTTAATATAGCAATGGTCCCTTCATAATCCCTCTTCACTTGAAGCAGGTGCTTGGTTCGCGCTACTGTACCTTTTGCCCATCTGGCTCGATTTCTTGCTATGCTAGCTTCTGCCCTTTCCAAACCCTCTCGGATTTCAATGACCTGATTTCTCAACCCAACTATCATTCTTTTGTCGGTCCGACTTCTGTGTTGGTTGTTGGCATCCATTCTGACTTGTTGGATTTGGGTTTTCAGGGCCTTGTTTTCTTGGGTCAACTTGTTCTTTTCTCCCGTACCAACATCAACTTGCAAGCTATTTTCATATTTCAGGTCCGCAATTTGCTGTTTCAGTTTACCAATTTCAACCCGATAGCCTTCTTCTCTTGCCAACCAAACCCATTGCTCTTGCGAGTCATCCATGAATTGCTGGACATGGGCCCTTTTAGCAGGCCTCTGATGAGTCTGGAATCTTTTCCCGAACAGTGCATCATACTTTGGGTCTACCTCGCCTTTGGCCAAATCTCGTACTATAGTTTTGGGCTCAAGGAATCTACATTTGTGCCAGAACTTGCGAATTGTATCTTCCGGGAACGTAGCTTTCGAACTTAGCTCGATGACATGCTTGCTCAAATTTTCATCATTAGGGACAACCTGGAACCTTCCCAATTGACGCAATACCCGATGGGGAGCGTATTGTTGGATACTACGGACACCCATCAAAGGAACATAACATTCTTTTCCTGACACGTATACTGCTTCAGTAGCGGGCAACCACCCGAATGCCCATTCAATTTGGTACGCCGTCAGGGATATCAGTCGTACAAACCAATCTTCAGTACCCTCAGGGAACGCGACACCCGTTACCCGCTTCTCAAACTTTTCAATGCAGCTTAAACCAGTCAGCCCGTAGTTTATATACCCCACCTGATGAAAGAGATGCTCTTGCATCCACAACTGAAGTAATAGATTGCAACCTTGGAAAAAAATTCCTCCCTCCTTACACACAGTCAATGCTCGGTACATTTCTGATAAGATCAGGGGAACTATAGTGCTGTCAGACATTTCATTGCGACGCCGACCATCCCCACAAGACCAATCTCTATTTTCTTATCTTTTCGTGGGCAGACCACGATTCCCAAGAATGCTGTTATGAATGCCAAGGTTCGTCTTACTTCCCATTTACTTCTGTTTCCGGCATGAGTCAGTCCCAAATTTGGCTCGTCAAAACCACGCGGATTACCATAACGCTGATATAAGAACTGAAGAGCGCAACATCCTTTTGATAAATCGTTATTTTGCACAGTCCGACTGATATTTAACAAATCCAGAAAGCGGTGTGGAGATACCGACCTTGGTGACAACAGATACTGACCTCTCAAATTCCCATTCATACCCGCATAACCTGCTACTTCTTCCAGTGTGGGTATAAGCTCAAAATCCGCAAAGCGAAACACATTTCGGGTCGGGTCCCAAAATGGTATTAAAGCCTAGATGACATCCGGCCTTTCCCTAACATTCAGTAGACTGATGAGACCCCCCATGATTCTGACCACTATTTCTTTGCTACTTTTTTCCAAATCGTTCCACCACATATGGAGCTGGAGAGGGACCTCGCTAAAGACGGTGAAGGGTTTGTTTTCACTTGTGCTCATCCTGCACATTTATTAAGGCGATTTAAACAAAAAGTAATAATTTATTTGACTCAAAAATGATTTGACTATTTTCTTATTTAGAAAGAAAGATCTGATTTTCCAAACACGGCCCTTCAACACTTCGGGAATGAAGATTTTAAGGCTGTGAGGGTCAACCGGTCAAAACTCAAAAGTGGCCGTTTACGCAAAGTTAGCCTTCTGGCGTCCCTTTCGGGAACATTTGGCTATTTTTGACAAAAACAACATCACTTGATTTATAATAAAATTTTTTGACATTTTCTGATTATTTTTTGCAAAAAAGGGGAAGTTGGACCCGATGAGTGTTGCCTACGTATCTCACACCTGGTGAGAATCAAACCGGCGTAGTTCGGGCAAGGAAAAATGAACTAGATTTAAAAACAAGACTCGCATCTTTTGATAACACCACTTCTTTCTTTTCCCACTTTTTTTGCAAAATTCTGGCAGAGTTTCGACATTACTTGGGCATTGGTTTTTCTGAAAATAAGTAGCTATCTATACATTGCTATTTTCCTTTTCCACGATTTTCTAGCATTCCCAATTTTCGTAAGTCGGTCTGCATGCAAGTCTGAACAAATAAATGCATAAACCAAACAGGATGCAGCAGGATGGTCTTTTTCTCTTCAGGTTGCTTGTCCTAGACGGACCCAACCCCTGTGTTGAGTCCTCTAAGTCAAATGCACATGATGCAAATAAACGTTCCTACTAGGGATCCGGCATGAGGCTTTGTTATTCTAGGTTTAAAAACCTAGGTGTTTGTTCTAAACCTGGCTTAACCAAATGGACAGCTCGAGCCGAGGGGGAGGCAGCGTACCGGGAATCTAGAAGCTTCACCGGCTTTGCAACTCATCCGAACCTCGTTCTAAATTGGGGGTAGACTCTATATAGAAAAGAAGTCACACGAAGTGCACCCTTCTTCATGATTTAGAAGACTCAGAGAGGAGATGGGTTTCGGCACAGTTTATATACAGTTCACAAAATATCAAAGCGGTAATAGCAACACTTAGCACATTAGGCCCAAACATATAACAAAATCAGATAATACACAAGCCAAATACAACAAATATACCAAGATCGAATTTCTAACCCTGAACCAGTGGTTATGGGTTATATGATCCCCAATGGAGTCGCCAAAGCTATCACACCTCTTTTTTACGCTACTACACCCCGCGAAGGATGTAGTAATGAGGGAGTTTTTCCAATTAAAGGACAATCGAAACGAGATTAATTATTAAGAGTTGGAGTCGCCACTTGAGAGATTTATGGTGTCCCAAGTCACTGGTTTGAATCCCGAATCGAGGAAAAAGTTGATTCCATATTACAGTCTACGAATCAGAAATCCGGATAAGGAATTCTGTTAACCCGGGAGAAGGTGTTAGGCATTCCCGAGTTTCGTGGTTCTAGCACGGTCGCTCAGCTGTCATATTTAGCTTAATTATCTGATTTTTACAACATGCTTTAACCTATGTGCAAATTTTAACTTTTAACCGCTTTTAATTAATTTTAAGGATTGAACGTCGTTTAAAACGTGTTTTTGGATCACGTCACATGAAATGCACCCGGATCCTCGACACATTTTATTCATCATTTTGGGATTTGGATTTGGGTTGCATGAAATGCACACCCGAATTTAGGAAGGTAAAATTATTAAAGACGCGCCTAAAGAGACTAACGCGTTATTATTTTGGGAAGGCCGTAAAATTCGCTAAACGGCCCGCCCCGAAAACTAAGTATTTTAATATATATATTCATGAGGGCCCCGCAGCTTGTGCGTTTTATTGGGCGAGACTCATCTCACTTTATTATTTAAAAAGGCAACCTAAAGCAACTATAGTTCTCTATTTTATTTGTCTCTAAAAATAAAGAAAAAGTCATAATTAATTAACATGCTTGAAGAGGCCCTAACTTGTTAGTTATTAGATTAAACAAACGCAAATAAAAAATTGCACTCGAACTTGTACAGAAGGATAGTTTGTCATAGGCCTTGGCCCAGGTCCATACGAACACATGAATCTGATTGGACCTGGGCCATTTACTGGAATACTAAGGCCCGAAACCTAGCAAATGGACTAATCTATGAAACCAAACAGATCTGTGTTTTAATTACTTGAATGTTTACTAACGTTACTCTATATTAGTACAAGGGTGCTCAGATGACTTACAATGAATAAAATTATCGACTGAAGCCCTTATTCTTGGATTGTTATCAAATTACAAGGTTAACTCTACGTGACCACTTCGCTTCCATATTGAGGCTATTGTAACATGAGCTAATGCTAACACTTATGAAATTATAATCACTTAAGAGGGTTTAATGGCCGTTGTCGTGAAATCAGTTTAACCAACCCAAGGTGAATGCTAATCAAGAATTGATTAAATATTCTATCTCATTTGTGGACTACTTGAACATATGCATGAAAAATACAGATAACAAGAGATTAACTACTACTAACATAATCTATTCTATCATCCTAAACTAGAAGTAGTTATAACTGATGACCCACATCTAACACAAGCTCACTGAACCCAACATATAATATTTTACAGTCCATTACAAATCTAAATGGTTCAAGTCAGTAGAAGCAATCTTAAGTAGGCAGTTCCCAATTCAATACAATTCAAACAAATGAACTAAACCATTGTACATTCTTAGACTGATTATCATTACAAGCATTCACGTGGACAATGAGTCTGAAACACTACTTCATTTTTTCATTCCAATTTGAGGTTACATCAGTAAATTCGAGCATGTACCTGGAATTGAAAGTAGAAGAAGAAGAGAGGAAGGTCAGAAGCAATATAAATAGCAACGATAACAGCCAGCAACTCAATAACAGATTGGCCTAGTAACAGATTTATAAAACCAGCAGAATTCCAGCAACACCCAATAAAACAGTGGCAAATAACAAAATAGCAAACCCAGGAAAACCACTTGAAACCCCAGCAATACCAAATGGAATCAGTGACCTGGGAATAAAACCAGAACAAAAAACAGAAGGCAGAGATTGACTCAACAATGTAGTGAAACAGTAGACTTCTGGTTTTCTCTTCTTTTCAGTTTTTAGAACTCAACAGTCTCTTCTAACTCTCGAACTAAACTGACCTCTTAAGATTGAAAGACCAGCCAATTAAACTCTCTAACTCTGAACTTTTGGTCCCAAAATCCAGCCTATTTTTTCACTCTTTCTCTCTGACTTCCTTAGATTAAAAAGACAACCCCTTCTTAGTCAAAAATGACTCTATTTATAGGCAAAAACAAACCTCTAAGGTCTGTCTTGAAACCATTAGATCCTCACTGCCCATACTCCTAAGTGTCTTGTTCTTGTTTTAATTCCCTGTTCCCCACTCTAGCATGCCTTGTCCCTATTTGTTTCATTCAAGAGTCATGGGATGATTAAAATATTCCTATTAGCTCCCCATGCTCTTATGTCTTGTTCCCCATTTCTTTTAAAATAATGACATTTATAACCACTTGACAGACCCTTAAGTTCAAACTACTTGCAGGCTTGTAAAATCCCCAAGTTACCCCCCTTAAACCCTTGAAAATTACTGTATTACCCTAAGCCTGTTAGCCGGTTATTAAACCTATATAAGTTCAAACCCAACACTTGACCAATACTAATTTCTAACTATCTCCTAATTGCTCATTCAAATATTATAGCTATATCCAATTCCTAAACAAGTTCAAAAAGTGATTCAAACTCAAAAATCAGATCACAAAGGGGTGTCAATCAGATGGAATGAGTTGATCATATTGGGAACCAATCCTGATCAACTCAAACCAACTAATCAAACAGGTATTTGCTAAAGTCAAGCTAAAATTGAAGCATTTATGAATCAAGAAGTGAGGTTCAAGTGAACAACCAAAGAGAACACAGTGTGACATATAAATGAACAGGCTGCTTGGTTTCAAAGATGAAAACTGAACACACCAGCAGGTTCATTTCAATACAACATTGGCATAGAAAAGGGGCAAGATAGTAAGCACACTGAAATGAATAGAAATAGACTACTATCATGCTTTTTTAGTTTTTAAGCAAATTAATTTACGACACTTATTTAATCGATTACACATACACAATTGGTAACAAACAAACAGAATCAAACATACAAACAAGCTGATTCATGCGGCTTTGGACAGAAACAGGGGACTTATGAAAATAATTATTCGACGACATTATTCAAATCGAATATATAGTTTATAACACATATTTAACAATGGACAGAAAAAAGTCGACCAAATAAAAGGTCTGGAGATGGACAAAATAATTGATACAAAAATTGAAAAATCAATTAAAACTAAACTAAACACACAAACAGATATTAATAGAACACAAATAGAACAAAGGGAGAGGAAAAATTACCTCAGAAACTCCAAATCTAGACGACTCAGGTTTTAATTCAGACTCAAACACCTTTGAGTTCGAACAGACCTTAATCGAGTGTTCTCAACTGAGAACACTTCGACTATGGTCGATTAGACCCCAAATCTTCCTTTAATTTGGACAAATTCCATGGTTTGGAATTTCTAGGGTTCTTATGTTCGATTCGGGGCTCGAACGTTTCTAGCTAGATTCGAACCAAACCAAGTGCATTTAGGGTATGAGGGAGGTCATGGGGTGTTGTGGTGTGAATTTGAAGCGGATTGGGGTAGGTCCAGGTTTGGCTCGAATCTTCGATTGAAGATTCGAGAAGTTCCAGGAAGATTCGAGCTAAACGGTTGGTGGATTTGGAACCAGGGTGGTCAGATGGTCTTAGGGTGTTGGTTTGGTAACCGGCAGCGTTGTTGCCACCGGGTTTTAGGCGAAGGTAACCTAAGGCGGCTAGGGTTTTGCTCTCTGCTCGTCTTTGAGAGAAAGACGATGAACAGGGAAGGGGGGGTGTTTGGATTGGGGGGGCTGCGTAGGAGATTAGGATTATATAGGAAAGGTAACGATTGATCTTGGCCGTTTGATCAATCATGATCAACGGCCTGGATCATTTCATTTAAGGGAAACGACAACATTTGGTCTCATTAAGAGACTGGGTCGACCCGGGTGAGATGGACCGGGTTGAACTGGAAGCTTAGGACCGTTAGATCAATAGGAATGGACGGTGCAGATATGATCACCTGAAACGGCACCGTTTCAACCAACGCTGGGATTGAACTGGACCGTTAGATCTGTTTGATCAACGGTCTAGATTTGAGACGCTGAAACGGCGTTGTTTGGTTAGTCTGAGAGATCAAGCAATTGGGTTGGGTCATTTGATCATTTGGACCTGACTTTGGGGTCCAAAAATGATGGCCCAGGTCTGATTTTGTTCACAATTTTCATTTCTTCTTATTTTTTCTTTCATTTTCTAATTAACAAAAATTCTACATTAAATTGTAACATAAAATTAAACTACAAAATATTAATTAACCCTTAATAACAATTAACACACAAGATTAACAAACAAAATCACACATTTGGTCAATAAATGACAAAAATACAACAAATACACCTTTTTGTGATTTTCTTCCTTTCAAAAACCAAACCATGGTTTAAATAATTCCTAAGTGCACAATTAGACCCTAAGTGTGCATTCAACATATATTTTTGTATTTTTAATTAATTATAACAAGATAAATATTTACGGACAAAACACAGATAATTATCCAAAAAATGCCACGCAAAAAATTATCAAAATTGTACACACAGCAATTTGTTTTATTTTTTATTTCTTTTGGAGTAGTTTTCATGAAGTAAAAATCACGTGCTCACATATATTTACTAACTCCATAAATATCAGTGTTGTTCTCTTTTACACTAAATGCACATAAGCAGAAGTTAAATGTGAATTGAGAGCAAAATAGCAAGAAAAGTTTGCAAGCAATTTATGTGTGATTCAAGCGTGCAATCTTGAAGCTACTTGAACCAGATAGAAGAACAAGTTCTAAGTGTCTATCTTTTATTCTAGTTCAATTGTAGTAGGTGTTTTAATATTGTACCTTTCAGCTTTATCTAGAAGCAATTATATTAGGTACTCAGAGTTTTCAAGTTAGAGTTAACTTGAAGTTGTCGCAACAGTTGAGGCTTTGCGCTACAACGAGATTAAAGTTAATTCTAGGTTTACAAAAGAGTTTTGTAAATGCAGTTTTGGCTCAATGATTTTAGTGGAGAGTTTGGAAAATCCTACTGGAAGGTAGTCGTCGTTTTTTCACCTTTTGAGCTAGGTGTTTTCCATGTAAAATCTCTGTGTTCTTTAATTTCTGTATTTGTTATTCCATAATAGTAGTTGTTGGAGCACGTAGAAGAATCAGGTCCTTCTATAATCAGGTTAAACGAAAAATTGGATACCACACAAATTCTCTCCCCCCCTCTTGTGTGGTATTGAAGTATAGAACATCAATTAGTATCAGAGTGGGTTATCTTTGAAGAGGTTAACACCTTAGGAACAGATCAAAATGAGTGCAGTACCTAGAAACTGGGAAGGACAATCCACTGCTAGGTCTCCACTCTTTAATGGTCAGTACTACTCCTGGTGGAAAAACAGGATGAGAGATCATATCATCGGAGAGGACTATGAACTCTGGGACATTTTTACTGATAGTCCCTTGGCAACCATGAAGAAGAATCCTAAAGGGATGGATGTGCCAAAGACTAGAGCTTACTGCACTGGTGAGGACTTGAAGAAGTGGGAAAAGAATGCTAAGGCTAAGAAATGGCTTGTGTGTGGACTTGGTCCAAATGAGTACAACAGAATTCAAAGCTGCACTACTGCTAAGGAAATTTGGGATACTTTACAAGTGGCTCATGAAGGAACTCCTCAAGTGAAGAGATTAAGAGGAACACTGTTGTATTCTCAATATGAGAATTTCACCATGAAGGAAGGAGAAACCATCCAAGAGATGTATACAAGGTTCACAACACTAACAAATGAACTTAAATCTCTTAGAAGGATTATTCTTGAAGAAGACAAGGTTGAGAAAATTCTGACAAGGGTTCTGCCAGTTACTTGGGAAAGCAAAATCACTGTTATTCAGGAATCAAAAAATATGGCCACTCTTAAGTTGGACGAGTTAATTGGAAATTTCGCTGCCTATGAACTAAGAAGGCAGACCATGAAGTTGGATGCTCCCAAGAAATAAAGAAGCCTGGATCTAAGAATCTCTGAAGGTGCAGATCTAGAGGAAGATGAAATGTCTATGATCACGAGAGACTTCAATAAGTATCTAATAAGAGGAAAAGGTTCTTCAAGAGGTGCAAATTACAACAAACCAAGGGTCCCTGAAAAATAGACTAATGAGGGTTGTTACAAATGTGGTAAGACTGACCATATGATCAAAAACTGCCCTCAATGGGAAATTGAATGTAAGAAGGAAAGGGCTGAATGAAGAACAGGAAGAAGGAACAGGTTCATCCCAATAAGAACAAAGGATTAACGAAGGCTATGGTTGCTGCCTGGGGAGAATGCTCAGATGAAGATTCAGAAGATGAATATGGAAATGAATAAGCACTTATGGCCATTGAAGAATGAGATGATGAACAAGAGGTAAGTCTGATTCATCTCAAAGGCAAGATTAAATTTTTGTTTAAAGAAAGGTTATCTGAGTTACTGCTAGATTTCATTGATGTGTATGAGATCATAAACAATGAAAAGGAACATATGTCTAAGGAATGTGTAATCTTGAAAGTTAAGTGCAAGAATCTGAAACTCATGGCTAGTGAAAGTGATAGGAAAAATATTTAGTTGAAGAACCAGCTTGAACTTGACGCCACTCTGTTAGAACTTAGATCTAAAAATTTAAAATAGAAATTAGGAACAGGTAAAAGAAAGTTGATCACATATACCTCACCTTAAAAGTAAATTTAGGAAAAATGAAGGATGAGTTGTACAAAAAGTATAAGCAGATAAGAGTCCTAAAAGAAGATTTAGGCAAGGTTAAGCAAGAACTAGACAGAACTTGCAAATGGAATAAGTCCTCTGATGCACTATCTTGGCTACAAGGACATCACATTAGCAATAAGAGAGGACTTGGCTATGGGACCCCTACACCTAAGTGGGATCCCAAAAGCAAGTATATCACACTTCCCGAGAACAAAATCTGCACACACTGTGGTAAGACTGGTCACTTTAAAAGTGAATGTAATGCAAAAGAAAAGGATAGTCAAAAGAACAAAACCATTGTTCAAGGGAAAAATAGGCTGCCAGAAAGGGACCTAAACTAGTTTGGGTTCCTAAGACTAACCCCTGATTTTCTCTTGCGGGTCAAAGTGAAGGGAGCAGTCAAATATGGTATATGGATAGTGGCTACTCAAAGCATATGATTGGAAGCAAGAACCAGTTCCTTTCACTTGAGAACCTCAAAGGTGGTAATGTCTCCTTTGGAAATGGTAAGAAAAGTGAGATCATTGGGGTTGGAAAGATAGGTAAGACAGACTCATATTCTGTTGACCCTAGTAAAGGTGAAGTTTTGAAGACTGACAAAGGAACTCAAATATGCACCAGGTCCATCTTCTGAAGCAGAGTTATGATCAACTCAAACATGTGAGATGTACGTAAAGGAGATAAATCTAATTTATTAGAAGTGATATCTCCTGATCATGATCGAAAAAGTTGAATATTAGATAAGGGGAAAGACTCATTACACAAAGAGAACATGGTTTAGGAAAAGGACAGAGTTAGAGTATGAGATCAACTAGAACTCTTCCACCATGGAAGAGTAGCGTTTGTATCCTAGTCAATCTCTAATTGCTAACTCCTTAAATATTAGTGTTGTTATCTTTTACAGGTAATGCACATAAGCAGAAGTTAAACATGAATTGAGAGCAAAATATCAAGGCAATTTTGTAAGCAATTTATGTGTGATTCAAGCGTGCAATCCCGAAGCTACTTAAACCAGATAGAAGAACCAGTTCCAAGTGTCTATCGTTTATTCTAGTTCAACTGTAGTAGCTGATTTTACATTGTACCCTTCAGCTTATTTAGAATAAATTGTATTAGGTACTTAGGGTTAACTTGAGGTTGTGGCAACAGTAGAGGTTGTGTGCCACAATGGGGCTAGAGTTAATCCTAGGTTTACAAAAGAGTTTTTGTAAATGCAATTTTTGATTTAGTGATTTTAGTGAAGAGATTGGGAAAGTCCTACTAGAAGATAGTCGTGGTTTTTTTTCACCTTTTGAGCCAGGTGTTTTCCACGTAAAATCTTTGTGTTCTTTTTTTTTTTTGTATTTATTATTCCGCAACAGTAGTAATTGGAATACATAGAAGAACCAGGTCCTTCTCTAACCAAGTTAAACGAAAATTGGGCATCACACGAATCACCCCCCCTCTTGTGTGGTATTGAAGCATAAAAACAACAATTGGTATCAGAGCGGGTTATCCTTGAACAGGCTAACGCCTTAGGAACAGATCAAGATGAGTGCGCCACCTGGAAATAGGGAAGGACAATCTACTGCCAGGCCTCCACTCTTTAATGGCCAGTACTATTCATAGTAGAAGAACAGGATGAGAGACCACATCATAGGAGAAGACTATGAACCTTGGGATATTGTTACTGAGGGTCCCCTGGCTACTACAAAGAAGAATGCTGAAGGAGTAGACGTGCCAAAGACGAAAGATGATTGTACTGCTTAAGATTTGAAGAAATGGGAAAAGAATGTCACGGCCAAGAAATGGTTTGTGTGTGGACTAGGTCCAAACGAGTACAGCAGAATTCAAAGTTGTATTACTGCTAAGGAGATTTGAGACACTCTACAAGTGGCCCATGAAGGAACTCCTCAAGTAAAGAGATCAAAAGAAACACTGTTGTATTTTCAATATGAAAATTTCACCATGAAGGAAGGTAAAACCATCCAAGAAATGTACACAAGGTTCACAACACTAACAAATGAACTTAAGTCTCTTGGAAGAATTATTCTTCAAGAAGACAATGTTGAGAAAATCTTGATAAGGGTCTTGCCAGTAACTTGGGAAAGCAAAATCACTGCTGTTTAGGAATCAAAGAACATTGCCACTCTCAAGTTGGATGAGCTGATTGAAAATCTCACTACCTATGAACTGAGAAGGCAAACCATGAAGATGGAAAGAAAACTAGCTCTCAAAATAACTAAAGGTGCAGACTTAGAGGATGATGAAATGGTTATGATCACAAGGTATTCAAGAAATACCTAATGAGAGGAAAGGGTTCTTCAAGAGGTGCAACCTTCGACAAACCAAGGGCCCCTGAAAATATGACCAACGAGGGCTGCTACAAATGTGGTAAGACTGACCACATGATCAAGAATTGTCCTCAATGGGAAATTGAATGGAAGGAAAGAAAGGGATAAATGAAGAAACAAGAAGAAGGAACATGTTCAACCTAAGAAGAAGAAAGGGATAAATGAAGAACAGGAAGAAGGAACATGTTCAACCTAAGAAGAACAAAAGACCAACAAAGGCTATGGTTGCTGCTTGGGGAGAAAGCTCAGATGAGGATTCAAAAGTTGAAGCTGGAGATGAACAAGCACTTATGGACATTGGAGAATCAGACGATGAACAAGAGGTAAGTGTGATTCATCTCAAAGACAAGATTAAATTTTTGTCTAAAGAAAAGCTATCTGAATTACTGCTATACTTCATTGATGAGTCTGAGGTCATAAACAATGAGAAGGAACAACTGTCTAAGGAATGTGTGATCCTAAAAGCCAAGGGAAAAAATCTGAAACTCGGAGCTAGTGAAAGTATTAGTAAATATACCGAGTTGAAGAACCGGGTTCTTGAACTCGACACCACTGTCTTTGAACTTAGATCTGAAAATTTAAAATTGAAATAAGGAACGGGTAAAAAGAAAGTTGATCACACACATCTCACCTTAGAAGAAAATCTAGGAAAAATGAAGCATGAGTTATACAAGAAAGATGAGCAGATAAGAGTCTTAAAAGAAGATCTAGGTAAGGTGAAGCATGACCTAGACAGAACTTGCAAATGGAATAAGTCCTCTGATGCACTATCCTGGCTATAAGAGCACCACAGTAGCAATAAGAGTGGACTTGGCTTTGGGACCCCAACACCTAAGTGGGATCCCAAAAGCAAGTACATCACAATTCCTGAGAAAAAAATTTGCACACGCTATGGCAAGATTGGTCATTAAAAAAGTGAATGTAATGCAAAAGAAAAGGCCAGTCAAAAGAACAAAATCTTTGTTCAAGAGAATAATAGACTGCCTGGATGGGCTAAAAGGAATTTAATTCACCCATTTTCCTATAGAAAGGGACCCAAACTAGTTTGGGTTCCTAAGACTAATTCCTGATTTCGTTTTGCAGGTCCAAGTGAAGGGAAGTAGACAAATATGGTACATGGATAGTGGCTGCTCAAAGCATATGACTGGAAGTAAGAAACAGTTCCTTTCACTTGAGGACCTAAAAGGAGGTAATGTATCCTTCGAAAATGGGAAGAAAGGTGAGATCATTGGGGTTGGAAAGGTAGGCAAGACAGACTCACATTCCATTGAGAATTTCTACTTGATAGATGGCTTGAAATATAGCCTAATCAATGTATCACAACTGTATGACAGAGGTAACCTGGTAGCATTCACCTCTATCAAATGTTTTGTGATTAATTTTATTACTGATAAGATTGTTTTGGAGGAAAAAAAAGTTAACAATATTTACATTGTAGATTTGTCCACTCTTTCAAAAAACGAACTCACTTGCTTAAGTGTAATGGAAAATGATCCCCTCCTATGGCACAAAAGGAATGGTCATGCAAGTCTAAAATCAACTCAACAAATTAGTCTCCAAGGACCTAGTGATAGGGTTACCTAACATCAAGTTGAAGGAAGACAAAGTTTGTGAGGCTTGTGCAAGAGGGAAGCAGGTAAAATCCTCTTTTAAAAGCAAGAAAGTGGTAACCACGACCGGGTCGATAGAACTGGTTCATATGGATCTCTGTGGTCCAAAGAGAACATTGAGTAGAGGTGTTAAGAAATATGTGATGGTACTTATTGATGATTATTCTAGGTTTACTTGGGTATTATTTTTAACATCAAAGGATGAAGCATTTGACATGTTTACTGCCTTTGTTAGAAAAACTCAGAAACAACTAGGTAATAAACTTGCATTAACTATGTCTGATTATAGAACTGAATTTGAAAATGCAAAGTTTGCTGAATTTCGTGATGAACATGATATAGATCATAATTTCTCTACCCCTATGACTCCCCAATAAAATGGAGTAGTTAAAAGAAAGAATAGGACTCTCGAAGATATGGCTAGGACTATGCTTCTTTCTAGTAAACTGCCACATAGCTTTTGGGAAGATGCTGTAAATACTGCATGTTACATCATTAATAGGTGCATGACTAGACCTCTTATAGATAAGATTCCCTATGAGTTACTTAAAGGGAGAAAACCAAATATATCCCATCTTAGGACGTTTGGATGCAAGTGCTTTGTGCACAATAATGGAAAGGACTCCCTAGGTAAGTTTGATCGCAGAAATGATGAGGGAGTATTCTTGGGATATTCTTCACAGAGCAAAGCTGATAAAGTGTACAACAAAAGAACTTTGTGTGTAGAAGAAAGTGTATATGTAGTTTTTGATACAACTAACATTCTTTCTGAGAGACAGAAACATGAAGATGAAGCTATTGGGTTGGTAAAAGAGTTGAGTGGAGCCACAACTCATGTTGAAGATGCACCAAAAGAAGGAACAAGTGATGGAACAGGTTCTTCCATACAGGGCAACCTGACGGGGGAATTGAACAAAGATGAAGTGAATCTCATTCCAAATGGAACCTGTCCACGAGCCTGTTCCTCAGCAACAGAACATGGGAGAAACTCCAAACAAAAATCAGTTAGTTGTGAAACCTTACAAGTATAAAAGTTCTCATCGCATTGAGAACATCCTTACTGACCCAACTTCTGGAGTTAAAACCAGATCTCAATTAAAGAATCTGTGTACTTTTGATGCATTCTTATCTCTTATTGAACCTAAAAATTTGCTAAAGCTTTGCAGGATGCAGATTGGGTAAATGCAAAGCAAGATGAACTCAATCAGTTTGAAAGAAGTCAAGTGTGGCATCTGGTCACTAGACCCCATAACAGATCAGTTATTGGCACTAAACGGGTTTTCATAAATAAACTTGATGAAAATGGAACATTTACAAGAAACAAGACATGATTGGTGGTCCAAGGTTATAGCCAAGAGGAGGGCATAGATTATGATGGGACCTTTTCTCCAGTTGCAAGACTGGAGGTAATAAGACTCCTTATAGACTTTGCAGTACACATGGAATTTACCCTTCACCAAATGGATGTGAAGAGTGCCTTCCTAAATGGCTACTTAAAGGAAGAAGTCTTTGTCAAACACCTCCAGGGTTTGAAAGTAAGGAGTGTCCAAATCATGTATACAAACTGGACAAGGCCCTATATGGACTGAAGCAGGCTCCTAGAGCATGGTATGAACTCCTATCCAAATTCCTACTTGAACATGGATACAAAAGAGGTAATATTGATAGCACTCTATTCTTGAGGGAAAAAGATAAGGATCTACTAGTTGTACAAATATATGTCGATGACATAATTTCTGGGGCAATCACTGAAAAACTGAGTAAGGAATTTGCTAAATTAATGGGGAGTGACTTTGAAATGAGTATGATGGGTGAGCTTAACTTCTTATTAGGCTTACATATCAAACAAAACCCAAATGGAACCATGATCCATCGGCAGAAATATGCAAAAGAGTTGATTAAGAAGTTTAAAATGGATGAATCAAAAGTAATAGACACACCCAATGCAACATCTACTAAATTAGACATAGATGAACCTGGTTCATCTGTTGATCAGAAGTTGTATAAGGGTATGATTGGTTCATTTTTGTATCTTACTGCTAGCTGACTTGACATTGTTTTCAGTGTAGGGCTTTGTGCTCGTTTTCAGGCAAATCCTAAGGAATGCCTTTTGACTATTGTCAAGAGGATACTGAGATATTTGAAAGTCACTACTGATCTTTGCCTTTGGTACTCTAAAGGTAGTAACTTTAATCTAGTAGGATATGCTGATGCTGACTATGCAGGTTTTCTTGTGGATAGGAAAAACACCTCAGGTATGACTCATTTTCTTGGTTCATGTCTGGTATCATGGGCTACTAAAAAGTAGAATTTAGTGGATTTATCCACTACTGAGGCTGAGTATGTTGCTGCTGCCTCTTGTTTTGCTCAACTACCGCGGATCAAATAACAACTGATGGATTTTGGCATTGAAGTTGGTTGCATCCCTATCTTTTGTAACACCACTAGTGCTATTAGTATAACTAAGAACCCAGTTCATCATAAGAGGACTAAGCATATAGATGCTACACATCATTTCTTTAGGGACAACTATGAGAAAAGATTGATTACTATAGAATTATGTGATACTGATAAACAAATTGCTGACATCTTTACTAAAGCACTGCATAGAGAAAGCTTTGAAAGGAACATGTTATAATTATGTACGATTAAGATCACCTAATGGGACCAGCTCAGAATGCACAATGAAAATAAATTAAAAAAATTAAAAAAATTTAAAAAAAATTAAAAATCTTTTTTGGTTAGGAAATCTGGAACTTGTGTAAATATCTAGATTAATTTTTACTTAGTTTTATACCGTAAATAGTATACTCATGTGATATATGTTGATATGACTCACTGATCTCTGACAAATTTTCTCTATTTTGGCAAATTGAGGCATGATCAAGAGGATTCTAAATGAAGAACCTAGTTCATCAGTATTGTTTCATCTGAATAACAAGGTATGTTTTCTATACTCTCACAATTAGAAATATAAATATTTAAATCACGAGCAGAATCCTACCTATGTTCAAAAACATCAGAAAATCCTATCCGTTTATTTTTGAAATAGTTCCATCTCTACTAGAATTCTCACCACATAAAATGCCTAAAATCTAGGGAAGCTTAAACGTTCATTCAACCTGAAATTTCAGGTTGATTAGACCTCTAATTGACTGCAAAAAGATACCATTAGCCATTAAATAAGTCTCTCTCTTTAAATACCCACCATCACCCTCTGCCACCCTCATCATCAAAAATTTCTTTCACTCTCAATTGTTATCTCTTCCAAAAGCCTAACTCACAAACTCTCTCGCGAAATCAGTTACAATGTCGAACCCTCAAGATAATGCAGACACTCCTCCACAACCCTCCCCTTCTGGTTCCTCCACACATCCTCTACCCAGTACAAACCCCCAGCCTAAGAAAAGATGTGTTAAAATGCTCGCTCGAAAAAACTGTAGCCATAGGTGCACTGTCGAAGAGATTGAACGCACAATTGAAGGGTACCCAAAACCAAGAATCTGAACACTCAGATGATTCTTTCAAGTCTGCAAGTGAGGGGGAATGACTTGCATCTTCTGACTCTGAGAAGATTTAGAGTTCCCCTTTGGAGGTACATTCTGTATTGGTTGAAAGTGTAGAAAATAGGTTTGTTCTTGTTGGGTCTGTTAGAGATGTGAAAATGCTCGAATTGAGAAGGAGAGGAGGCAACAATAAGAATGAAAAAGAAAAAGAGAGAGAGATGGTGCAAGCTATGATATGAGGAGAACAGAGGTAGAAGTGTTTGATTTGTCACCCACCTCTGAGACGATTAGACTAGCAATTTGTGGGGCTGAAGATGAAATTGTAGGAGAAAGTAGCATGAAAACAAAGGGAAGTGAATCAGGGGAGGCTGCTGAGGGTTTGGTAAATTTGAGTTCTCATATGGATGAACCCGGTTCATCTATTGAAAAAACCCTAGCAGACCTTCTGAAAAAAGTAGGTGCCATTTACGATCCCAAGAAAAGGAGAACTCCAACACCTAAGGTTCTAAGCACTACAATGAATACCAATAAAAGAAAGACCAATTCCCCAATAACTGCTAAAATTCCCTTGCCAAAGGGGAGAGCCATAAGAAGTATGGTGATACAAAGTGAGAGTGAATTACAAAAGGCTTTAGCTGAAAGTAACAAAAAGAGGATAGATAAAAGAAAAGCTAAGGTTTCAGAGACTTCTGAGGCTGTTGATGTTGAGGAGATGGAACAGGTCCTATCAGGAAGAACATACAGGAGGTTCATACCCCAAGCCTAAAAATACCAAGACCTCTTCCAAGAAGTCTTTATAAGGGTCTAAGGCTGTTGAATCTTCATTGGCCAAGAGAACAAGGTCTGCAATGAAAAACAAACCAGTTAGAATTGGTGAGGATGAGGAATGGAGTGGTGAAAAAGAGAGTAAGTTTGATGGTGAACAAGACAAGCTGGCCAAGTTTGGCAAAAGAAAAATTTTGAAGGGTAGATTGCTGAAAGACTGGTGGAACTAGGAATGGTTCATTTGGCTGATGCACTAGCTGTTCCAAACTGGAAACACATGGTCCTTCAGATGGATGGAATGATATATAGGAATGAAATCATTGAATTCATGGCCAATACAGAGGTCAAGGATGGCAGAGTCACCAGCCAAGTGAAATGAGTTCAAGTGACCTTCGATGCAGAGAAGCTGGGAGAGATTTTTGACATCCCAGTTGAGGGATATGATGACTGCACTAGGAAAACATGGACAAGTCTGGATTCCCTTCCTCCTGCCCTTGAAATCACTAGGAGATTCTGTGATGTTGAAGAAGTGAATGAGTCCAAGTTTGTGCACAAGAGTGAAATGAAGCCATAACACAAAGTTCTATTTGAGTTTGTCAACAAGTGCCTACTACCCAGGCAGAAAAGAAGGCACATTGCTAACTATATGGACTTAGTTATGATGGAGTGTCTTGAAAGTGGAAGGAAAATTGGCATGCATTCATCATCAAGCTATTAGACAAAGTTATCAATGGCTCCAAGGCACATGCCACCCCTTATAGATATATTCTGACTACTGTTCTGGATCGGTGCAAGGTGACTCTGAAGAAGTGGGAAATGGCCAAAAGCAAGGACTTTTTTGGCATTAATACTCTGATTGCTTGTGACTATATAGCCAATGCCATTCCCAATGAACCTGGTTCATCCAAGAAGACACCTATAAATAGTAAAGTCACGGCTCTAGTTCAGGAAAGTGGGGCCAAGGATGCTGAGATAGCTAGGATGAAGGTTCGCTTAGTAGACGTTGAATCTGAGAGGGATGCTCTCAAAACTGAGCTTACCAAGGAAAAGGAGAAGAATGATGGCATTCTTCAAAATATGTTGAATCTTCTCCAAGCCCAAAAAACAAACCCTCTTGCTCCCCTAAGCCTTAGGACTTCTAGCCTTTATCTCCTAAACCTGTCTAGTACCACTAGTGATCCAGATTAGGGATTTCTCTTTCGTTTGCTCATAATTTGAATATTTTTGCTTTCTTTTTGCGGATTGTGGTAGCAACATATCTTCTATCAGTGATATCTACTATTTTTGCTCTTGTTGATTGTTAATATTTCCTTGATAGTCTAAATACGTTTGCTTGATTACTCATGATTAATCCATGATTGCACTTGCAGTTGCCCCAGTGGCTATGTGTAATTGTTAAAATTCTGGGACTCACACTTTGTTATGCAACTTTTCGATGATGCGAAAAGGGGGAAGAGATATTGTGCTTTATATCATCCGAATACGTGATGTATATAACCTAATGAACATGATCCTTGATGATAAGTAAATTTTTCTAACTTTGTATTGATGAATAAGCTGAGTTCTGACAGGGCCTAAGTAAGTGAAAAGCACAGAGTTTTTCATCATCAAAAAGGGGGAATTTGTTGGCCCAAGTAAAGGTGAAGTTTTGAAGATTGACAAAGGAACTCAAACATGGATGATGTCCATCTTGTGAAGCACAGTTATGATTAACTCAAACATGTGAGATGCACGTTAAGGAGATAAACCTAACTTATCATAAGTGATATCTCCTGATCATGATCGAAAAGGTTGCATATAGGATAAGGAGAAAGACTCCATACACAAAGAGAACCCAGTTTAGGAAAAGGATAGAGTTAGAGTATGAGATCAACTAGAACTCTTCCACCATGGAAGAGTAGCGTATGTATCCTAGTCAATCTCTAATTGCTAACTCCTTAAATATTAGTGTTGTTCTCTTTTATAGGTAATGCACATAAGCAGAAGTTAAACGTGAATTGAGAGCAAAACAGCAAGGCAATTTTGCAAGCAATTTATATGTGATTCAAGTGTGCAATCCTGAAGCTACTTGAACCAGATAGAAGAACCAGTTCCAAGTGTCTATCTTTTATTCTAGTTAAATTGAAGTATGTGATTTTACATCGTAACCTTCAGCTTATTTAGAAGCAACTATATTAGGTACTTAGAGTTAACTTGAAGTTGTTGCAACAGTTGAGGCTGTGTGCTACAACGGGATTAGAGTTAATCCTAGGTTTACAAAAGAGTTTTTGTAAATGTAGTTTTTGGCTCAATGATTTTAGTGGAGAGTTTGGGAAAATCCTACTGGAAGGTAGGTCGTAGTGTTTTTCACCTTTTGAGCCAGGTGTTTTCTATGTAAAATCTCTGTGTTTGTTATTTTCTGTATTTATTATTTTGCAACAGTAGTAAGAGGAACATATAGAATAACCAGGTTTGTCTATAACTAAGTTAAGCGAAAATTGGGCACCACACGAATCACTTCCCCCTTCCCCCCCCCCCCC
>MU725407.1:20818-31538 GCA_026770625.1 Nicotiana glauca
GTGTATCACAACTGTGTGACAGAGGTAACTTGGCAGCATTCACCTCTACCAAATGTTTTGTGATAAATCTTACCACTGACAAGATTATTTTGCAGGGAAAAAGAGTAAACAATATATACACTGTAGATCTGTCCACTCTTTCAGAAAATGAATTCACTTGCTTAAGTGTGTTGGACAATGATCTCCTCCTTTGGCACAAAAGACTTGGACACGCAAGTCTAAGTCAACTCAAGAAATTAGTTTCCAAGGACCTGGTGATAGGGCTGCCTAACATCAAGTTTAAGGAAGACAAAGTTTGTGAGGCTTGTGCAAGGGGGAAGTAGGTAAGATTCTCTTTAAAAAGCAAGAAATTGGTAAGCACGACTAGGTTGATGGAACTGGTTCATATGGATCTTTGTGGTCTAATGAGAACATTAAGCAGAAGTGGTAAGAAATATGTGATGGTGCTTGTTGATGATTACTCTAGGTTTACTTGGACATTGTTTTTAACATCTATGGATGAAATATTTGACATGTTTACTGCGTTTTTTTAGAAAAACTCAGAAACAACTAGGCAATCAACTTGCATCAATTAGGTCTGATCATGGAACATAATTTTAAAATGCTAAGTTTGCTAAATTTTGTGATGAGCATGGTATAGATCATAATTTTTTTGCCCCTAAGACTCCTCAACAAAATTGAGTAGTTGAAAGGAAAAATGGAACTCTTGAAGATATGGCCAGGACTATGCTTCTTTCTAGTAAACTGGCCCACAGCTTCTGGGCAGAAGATGTAAACACTGCATGTTACATCATAAATAGGTGCATGACTAGACCTCTTGTAGAGAAGACTCCCTATGAGTTACTTAAAGGGAGAAAACCAAATATATCCCATCTTAGGGAATTTTGAGTGCTTTGTACACAACAATGGAAAGGACTCCCTAGGTATGTTTGATCCCAGAAGTAATGAGGGAGTATTCTTGGGATATTCTTCACATAGCAAAGCTTATAAAGTGTACAACAAAAGAACTATGTGTGTAGAAGAAAGGGTACATGTATTTTTTGATGAAACTAACATTCTTTCTGAGAGACAGGAACATGAAGATGAAGCTATTGGGCTGGTAAAAGAGTTAAATGAAGTCACCACCCAAGCTCAAGCGGCACCAGAAGAAGGAACAATTTCTTCCATCCAGGGCAACCTGACAGAGAAAACTGAACAAAGAAGAACTGAATCTAATTCCCAAATGGAACTTGTCCATGAGCATGTTCCTCAGCAACAGAACATTGGAGAAACATCAAACAGAAAGTAGTTGGTTGTGAAACCTTACAAATATCAAAGTTCTCATCCCATTGAGAATATAATTACTGGTCTAAACTCTGAATTGAATCTAGATCTCATTTAAAGAATCTGTGTGCTTTTGATACTTTCTTATCTCTTATTGACCCTAAAAATGTGGCTGAGGCTTTGCAAGATGCAGACTTGGTGAATGTAATACAAGATGAACTCAATCAGTTTGAAAGAAGTCAAAGTTTGGCATCTGGTTCCAAGACCCAATGACAGATCAGTAATTGGCACTAAATGGGTCTTCAAAAACAAACTTGATGAAGATGGAGCTATTACAAGAAACAAGGCAAGGTTGGTGGTTCAAATTTATAGCCAGGAGGAAGGCATAGAATATGATGAGACCTTTTCTCCTCTTGAAAAATTGGAAGCAATAAGACTCCTCATAGCCTTTGCAGCACACATGGAATTTAATCTTCACCAGATGGATGTCAAAAGTGATTTCCTAAATGGCTACTTAAAGGAAGAAGTGTTTGTCAAACAACCTCGTACTTGGCTCTCTATGGACTTAACCGGGCTCCTAGAGCATGGTATGAATGACTATCCAAATTCGTACTTGAACACGGCTACAAGAAAGGTAAAATTGACAATACTCTATTCTTGAGGGAAAAATGTAAGGATCTTCTTGTTGTACAAATATATGTTGACGACATAATTTTTGGGGCAACCACTGAAAAACTTAAGGAATTTGCTAATGGGGAGTGAATTTAAAACAAGTATGATGGATGAGCTTAAATTATTCTTAGGCTTAGAGATCAAACAAAACTCAAATGGAACCATGATCCATCAGCAGAAATATACAAAAGAGTTGATTAAGAAGTTTAAAATGGATGAATCAAAGGAAATAGACATTCCTATTGTAACAGCTACTAAATTAGACATAGATGAACCTGGTTCATCTGTTGATCAGAAGTTGTATAGGGGTATGATTGGTTCACTTTTTTATCTTACTGCTAGCAGACCTAACATCGTCTTCAGTGTAGGGCTTTTTGCTCGATTTCAAGCAAATCCTAAGGAATGCCACTTGACTGTTGTCAAGAGGATATTGAGATATTTGAAAGGCACTACTGACCTTTGCATTTGGTGTCCAAAAGTTCGTAACTTTATTCTAGTGGGATATGCTGATGATGTCCATGCAGGTTTCCCTATGGACAGGAAAAACACCTCAGGTATGGCTCACTTTCTTGGTTCATGTCTGGTGTCATGGGCCACTAAAAAGTAGAATTCAGTGGCCTTATCTACTGCTAAAACTGAGTATGCTGTTGCTGCCTCCTGTTGTGCTCAATTGCTGTGGATCAAACAACAGTTGATGGATTTTGGTATTGAAGTTGGTTGCATCCCTATTTTCTATGATAACACTAGTGCTATTAGTATGTCTAAGAACTTGGTTCATCATAAGAGAACTAAGAACATATATGTTAGACACCATTTTTTGAAGGACAACTGTGAGAAAGGACTGATTACTATAGAATTTTGTGCTACTGATAAATAGATTGCTGACATCTTCACTAAAGCACTGATAGAGAGTACTTTTAAAGGAATAGGTTAGAGTTAGGGATGATTAAGATCACCTAATGGGACCATTTTAAAATGCACAATGAAAAAAATGAAAAGAAAAGAATTTTTTTGGTTAGAAAATCTGGAACTTGTGTAAATATCCAGATTAATCCTTGCTCAGTCTCATACTGTAAATAGTATACTCATGTGACATGTGTTGATACGACTCACTGATCTATAACAAAATTTTCTCTATTTTTTTAAATTGAGGCATGATCAAAAGGATTCTTAGTGAAGAACCTGGTTCATCAGTACTGGTTCATCTGAATAACGGGTATGTTTTCTACCCTCTGCATAATTAGAAAGATTAATATTTAATTCATGAGCAGAGTCCTACCTATGTTCAAAATCGTCACAAAAACTTATCCCTCTAAAGTTTGAACCAGTTTCATCTATCATAGAATCCTCACCGCATAAAATGCCTAGAATCTAGGGAAGCTTAACTGCTCATTCAACCTAAAATTTTAGGTTGATTAGACTTCTAATTGACTACATGATTGCAGCCGTCTCAACTCAACACAATGGTAGGAAGAGCAGGTAGCAACAGCTTTTACCCGAATAGTGGTTTGGGATCGAATTTCCACAGGGAGCTTGGAGTGGAGTTGTATTGCCTGTTTAGCCTAGAATTGCGTTTGTACTTCTAATTGCACTCCTAACATTTTTGGGATTTTTTATACTTAATACTACTATTGTAATCTAGGATTAGAGCTAAATTATGCTAAAGAGAATATTGCTGAGTTGTATTTAATATGGAGAAAAGCACTAAGGTCGTGACACTACCTAGGTGGCTAGCTAACGGGTAGAAGTTACTAAGAAGATATTGATATATTTGGGGCTTATGCTATAACCGTTGCACAATTGTATTCATTCTCACACCTCTCGTTAGAGAGAACAATTTTGCCCAATTAACTCTCTCGAGACCAATTGAGTAGGCCAATTTGACCAAGCAACTAGGGTTCAAGTAGGGTAATTACTCTCTCGAGGTTTAACCCGTTAATTGGACTACCATTCTCATGGGTCCATCCCAATTCCTTGTTGGGTCAACTTTTAGGGTCATAGACTCTCTTTCTCTAGAAGGGTTAGACCCACATAGCTTGAATCTGTGTTTGCAACCACAAATTCTAAATTAAAACACAAAATTAACCCAAATAACAAACACCCAATCTCAATCTCACCCTAGAATGCAACACCCATTAACTACCCACACTAGGGTTGAGCCACAACCCTAGCTAATGGGTTTAGCTAGACATAATTAGAGAAGAAACAGAAGAAATAGATGATGAACTAAACATATTAATTGATTACTAAGTAGAATCTACAATAATGAAGAGTAAAAGTGCCGAAAATGGCAACAATATTGAGTCTCACGAGCACAAATCTCTTCAGAAAAAAACTTAACCTAAAAAATGGTAAAATGTCCTATTTATACCAGGCTGGAAAAACTGGACAAAAATACCCCTGCGGGGTCAGCGCGGACCGCGCAAAAAGGTCGCATGGCTGCGTTAGCTCTTAGACTCTTAAAATCTCATCTCTGAAGTTGGGACCGCAGACCGCGCAGAATTGTTGTATGGATCGCGCAGAAAGTCAGCGCGGCCGCGTGGCTAGATGGCCAAATTTCTAGTTCTCTGAATCTCATCCACGCGGATTGCACTGATATGTAGTGCGGTCGCGTGGGACTTTGTCTTGCATTTGTGAGTCTCTGAACCTTACTGGCGTAGACCGCGCAGAAGTGGAGCGTGGTCGCACGACATGCACTTAAATTAACCAGCCTCTGAATCTCCTAGCGCGGCCACGTGGCATACCAGTGCGGTCCGCGCTAGGTCTTCCTATTCCTCACTTCACTTGGTCTTTTACATTTGGCAAGTTTCACTCTGTTTTGAGCTAATCTTTGACATTTGTCTATTGTCGCTCAAACCTGCAATCAAGCGCAACTTGTAAGCATTTTGGGACTTTTTTGTGGCAATTTGTAACAAAAGCAATAGCAAGTAGGGGGGTATAATCATGTTAAAATCCTAACTTATCAACTCCCCCAAACTTAAACCTTTGCTTGTCCTCAAGCAAACAAAATAAGACCCACCCTTAAAAAGGCAATTCAAGAATTTCTAGCCATCCTAAAGTAACCTCAACAAGCATCAATTAGGACTAACAATTGCCCTCAATACGAATGCATCATTAACACATTTTAAGCTTTTGAAAACTATGGATCAAGTGTGACACAAGAGCATCAAGGGTTGACTCATTTCATCAAAGAGCTTTTCTCAAATACCTTGGTCATTGTGGAACCCAAACTCACACATCCTCAACTCTCCCTAAGCGAACCTCACCTTTTAGAGTATTGACACACAAACCGAGGTTGATGGACTTTCACTCATTTTTCTCACAAAGAAGGTCACAAGTCTGGCTCTAGGTACCATATGCTTGCCCCTTATGTAAGTATCCACTAATGTAGGTTCCCTTCGACTCAAGATCCTATATGGCTTTTGGGGAGTCAATTGTGAAGGCTTTTGGGTGAAGGTAGGACATGTTTTTATTCAAATAGGTTCAACCTTCCCTTAAGAACTTTCTTTGATTCATTTTGGCACACTTTCTTGACTCATTTGAGTAATTCACTTCTTTTCAAGGGGTTTGAGGGACATATTGTCACTCTTCTTTAGGCAATTCAAATCATTTCTCCTTTTTTCTACTTTTGTTTCCACACCTTTTTCACTTTTGTTTTTGTTGACCCCTTTTTATTATTTTTCACCTTGGTCTTTCTTTTTGTCTTTTTCTTTTTCTCTTTTTCATTGCCTTGCTTTTCTCTTTTTGCTTTAGTACCTTTTTCCCTTTTTGGTTTCCTTCTTGTCTCTCCCCCCAAACTTTGACTTTGCCATTGCTTAAGGTAAGTGTGGCTGCCAATAGAGGGTAGGAACGGGTATATGCTTGTAACATTGGTTCATGAAAGAAGAAGGTTTAAGGCTCAAAAGGGTTAACTAGGGATCATTTTGTTGGTAGGCCCTGAAATTGTTCTTTTTACAATTGGATCAAGGAGAGGCTATAGTCACTTCTCAAGTCAAACTTCACCTATGATTTTGCCTCAACAAACACTCGGGGCAAGTTCTAGACCATTGGCTCGAGACTTGGATTCAAAATTAGATTCCTCACCACACATGTTAGAGGATTGCTAAAGATATCGAGTCGAGGGCCCACAATGACCTTAGTTACGATTAAAGCGCACAATGGTCCAATAAGACCACGTGATGATTGTTTGGTCAACACAAGAGTCTCAACGCCACGACTTTCACCATACCCTAAACATAACATTAAGTCTTTGACCATGGGATCAAAGGCAAATGTGTTAGGCCCAAGTGAAGCTTTGCTTGAGGTACCCTTAACCACGAAATATCAAAAACAAAAGAAAAATAAAAAACGGACTCAAACCCTTAAGAAGGTAGTCACTCCATCTATCATCAAGAAGAGCCACCCGGTTCACACTATACTCCACCCTTAGAAAGAACCGTGGCATAAGGGCTTATTGCAAATGCCAAAAACAAAACCAAAAGGCTACGAGCCTATCTACTAAGCTAAAAACAAAAATTTTTGCAAAAATAGAGAAATCGAATGAATATGTACAATAGGGGAGTAGAATATACAATGAGGGATGGATATATACCAAAAGTACTTTATATACAGACCAAAAGAGAATAAAAGGTACAAGAAAAGTAGCTAAGATGTAAAGTTATATACAGACCAACTAGAAAATCAAATCATCAAAACATAAAATGTGAATCTAATATGTACAGTCATCCAGATAATCTAAAAAATAGGGCGCACCCCCACGAATAAGATCTGGCATTGTCCCCAATGCCAACTACACAAATAAGTACAAAAATAGATGAAAGGATATAGAAGGGCTCCCTAAGCCTGGTCTGTCTGCATGGGATCCTCAGTGGTCCCCTGGTCCTCTGTACGGGCGAGAACCTCAGACTGGTTCCCGCCCTGCTGCTACTCTGCTGCTTGGATAGGGTCCTGCTGCTGGACCGGCTGAATATCTGGTACATCACCGGAAGGACCCTCCTGAACCTGTGCTAGCTCAATCACTGCACCCTCTGTGCTGGGGAGCTTCCTCTTCTTCCTTGGAGGCCTGGGCTCCTCCTCCTGCTGTTGCTAAGATGCTGCTGGATCTAGGGATGGCTCCCCAAATAGCAAGTATAATGGCATCTAATCTTCCAATAGCTTGTCCACGTCCACTCTAATCTTCTTGATTGACTCCTTAGACGCCCTTGACTTTCTCATCTTTTTGTGCTCCTTGGCAAGCTTCTTGAGAGCTTTGCCATATGAATCTACCACCTTAGTCAAGGTGGCCTGAGTCTCCAAAATCTTCTCCTGGTTGGCCAGAAGCTTCTTCAAGGTATCCTCAATAGATTGAGGAATCTAAGCAACGGCTGGTGCTGACTGGGCCTCAACTGAAGTGGCCAATGTGGACAACTTGGATGTCGCAGCTGACATCTAGTTGTTCAAACTGGCTAATGACTAACTCAATTAGTGGGCAATGAACGGATGAGTCTTTGATGATGGGACTGCTGGACCAGCTGAAGTAATTGGGCCAGCAATAGAAGAAGGACCTGGGGGCAAGGTCTTACCGGTAGTAGTAGCAGGAATGGTGGATGGCCGATAGAAGGCTCTACCACAACTGGCTCCTCAAACTGGTCAGGTGGGGCAGAGGTGGGTGGCTGGTACTTTTTTGACTTTGGGTTGTCTGAACCAACATGCTATACCATGAGTAGGGAGCCACCGGCTTGGTCTTGACATCAAACTGTTTCTTCTTGACCTCCAGATCCCTAAAGTACATAGACAGGGTGTTGGGAAAAGGGTAGTTTATGTTCATCTCCTGTCATACAGCAGAAATGTGACCCTTAAGATGACATTACCCACATTGATAGGAAGCCCGACCATGATAGATACCACAAGAACAGCCTGAGCAAGAGGAACTGTATGATCATGGGTACAAGGGTCAATCTGGCTGCAAACAAAGGCCAACCATCCTCGAGCCTCGAAGTTGAAGGTGTTCCTGTAAATCTTCTCTCCGGCTTTCAACCATTTAGGAACAGTGCCTGGAATTGCCAAGTAGTTGGCCAACTACGGTCGCACTTCCTCGCCCATTGCCAACTTAGCCAAATATTCCGACTCATCCTCCTCCTTGAATCCCAAGTAGTCATTTAAGGACTTTCCATCAAACATCACCATTTTATCTCTCACCTTCATCACCTTTGTATCTTTGACTATATGAGCAACATTGCAATAAGACTCTCTCACCATGTGTTCATTGGCCTCAATACACGTTTCCTTGAAAAATTCCCAGCCATATCTAGTTTGGAACTCCTTTTGCATTTCGGTTTGTGGGGTAGAAGGTCTGTGTCAATGAAAGTTCTCTCCGGGATCAACTTCCTCAAGGGTCACCACTCTCTAAACTTGTGAAATGCCACCTGACTCACGAAACAATCTTCCCAAGCCTCAGGGTTTCTAGTTCTGTCAACAACCCCGACCTGAGGCTCACCTCCCTCACCATGTCCTGCACTCTCCCCGGATAGTAAATTGTGGGGGAGGTGGAGTATTGTGCACCACTACCTACTGCGGACTCATTAGACGAATCTGAGACTACATTCACTAGTCTTTTGGTTGAGGGTGATGTTGGAGGAGTATCAACAAGGTGGAGGGGGTCGATTATGTGAGTTGGGATAGACTCTGAGGATATGCTCTTGGATGGTACATATTCACTCCCCGAAGAATAAGAGGCCGCCCTATCAGCAGCCCGTATCAATTTACGGGTTTTTTTAATATTTTCCCGAGCCTGGGGAGTGAGTTTAGCTATTCTCTTTCCCTTACCCCCTCGGGAGGCACCACCTCTCTCGGGTTGTTGTGTTTGTTTACCGCCTCATTTTTTAACCATGATCTGCAAAAAATACACGTCTAACATTGTTAGTGTAAGCACATGCATTAAAATAGATGAATAACACTAGAGGAGGGCACAGTGGATAGCATAACACACAAGCAGGACACAACACGATACAGGTGCACAGATCGCGTAAAACAGTCATGCGGTCGCGCTAAGGTCAACGCGGACTGCGCAAAAGTGAAGCGCGGCCGCTCTTGGCATAAGCCCCAAAAGTCACCACTCTGAATCTCCCCAACGCGGTCCGCACTAATATGGACCGCGGCCGCGTTGGGCCAGCATGGACCGCGCAAAAATGCGATGGGGCCGCGCTGGTAACAAGTTAAGCCCACAGACAAATCAAAACGGACCGCACAGAAATGGCATGCAGCCGCGCTGGGCCATGGATTTGAATTGAGCTAGGGTTTTGACAATTTTGTCCATTTTTGTTCAAGTTTTTTTTTTGGGTCCTAGTTGACCTTCCTCAATTATCCTTATAGAAAATCATGCTAAGTAGTCAAAACTAACAAGAAAACTAACCTAATCATTAAACCTAAGAAAAATGGGAAGAAAGAAGAAGCTATACTACTGGGAAGCAAACAAAAAATAAAAATAAGAACTAATTAATGAAATTTGCAAGAAATGTTACCAGGAATTATGAAGAATCAAAACACTTGATGCAAACACAGAAGATTAGTCTCAGATGAACAGTAGAAATTAGGGCTCAGGAAGTCAGAGTGCAAAAAGGGTAAAGTGAGGCCTTGGGTCTCTATTTATAGAAAACAGTGGGACCCCATAACTTACCTACCAGCGCAACCGCGCAAAAATGACCGCAGACCGCGCAAAAATGACCGCGGACCGCGCTGGATTTATGTCCAGCACATTAAACCTAGCTTCCTACACGGACCGCATGAAAGTGCAGCGCGGCCGCGTGGAAAACTTCAGAGAGCATCAAATTATGGTTCTTACAGTGCGAATCGTACAATAATGCACCGCGGCCGCACTGATAACTTCAGAGACTGAAAATACCTTTGCACAAATTAACGTAGACCGCACAGAGGGCGCGCGGCCGCATGGCAAACTTCAGAGACCTGTTAGTTTGTACTTTTGTTTTGCATTGCTTCAACATCATCCCTACAACATCTCACAAACCATTATCTCAAAAGTCCTAGTCTACAAAGAGAATCAAAGAAATAGAAAAAGACATGGGTTGCCTCCCAAGAAGCGCCTGATTTAACGTCGCGGCACGACACATGTTACCATCATATCACTTCAAATGAATGAGTGCCACCATGTGGATGTCATCAAACGTTCCTAAATAATGCTTGACACGATGCCCATTGATACAGAATACTTCACCATTCTTGTTTTTGAGATCAAGAGCGCCAAAAGGAGTCACAAATACAACTTCAAACGGACCACTCCACTTTGACTAAGCTCTCACGGAAATACCCTCATCCGGGAGTTGAAAAGAAGAACCATGTCGCCCACCTTGAACTCCTTACCCCGAGCATATTTGTTGTGAAGGTACTTCATCTTGTCCTTATACAAGGACGAGCTGGAGTAGGCATGAAATCTAAACTCATCAAGCTCATTCAATTGCTCCACACGGTGATTGGCTGCAACATCCCANGTAGAACTCTAGTTAGAATCTTCTCCACCTTGTCTTCTTCCAGAATAACCCTTCCAAGAGACTCAAGTTCATTTGTCAGTGTAGTGAAGCTGGTATACATCTCTTCGATAGTTTCTCCATCCTTCATAGTAAAATTCTCATATTGAGAATACAGCAGTGTTCCTCTTGACCTCTTCACCAGAGGTGTTCCTTCACGAGCCACTTGTAAAGTGTCCCAAATCTCATTGGCAGTAGTACAGCCTTGAATCCTGCTGTACTCATCAGGACCAAGTCCACACACTAGCCATTTCTTAGCTTTAGCA
>MU725415.1:0-13816 GCA_026770625.1 Nicotiana glauca
AGTTTCACACAAAAATCATTTTTATATATTTTATTTTGGAATTAATTGCTTGGGGCAAAAATCACGTGCTCACACGCCGCGCCAAATAAATGCATAAGTAGCATGGCCCTCTTAACTCTTTCTATAAAAATATGTAGACTTTGGGACGTGCCATTTAGCGAATTTCATGGCTTCCCGCAAAGTTAATAATACGCTAGTTGCTTTAGGCCCGAAATTTAATAATATTACCTTCTTAAACTCGGGTGCACATTTATGTGACCCAAATCCAAATCCTAACGAAGTTGAAAGGTGTTAAAAACCACGAGTGTATTTATGTGACGTGGTTCGAGATGCATTTTCACAACGTTGCAATTCTCTTTAAAAATAATAATAAAGCGGTTCAAAGTCAAAAAGCACATAGAATAAAATATGTATTAAAATCAGATATTTAGCCATTTATAACATTTAAGCGACCTTGCTAGAACCACGGAACTCGAGAATGCCTAACACTTTCTCCTGGGTTAACCGAATTCCTTACTCGGATTTCTGGTTCGCGAACTGTTAAACAGAGTCAATAATTTCCTCGATTAGGGATTCAACCGGTGACTTGGGACACCATTAGTCTTCCAAGTGGAGACTCTGAATCTTAATAAACAAATCCCTTTTCGATTGTCCTTTAATTCGAAAAACTCCTTTATACCCTTACGGGGTGTAGGAAAAAGCAGGTGTGACAGCGAGCAAGTTTGTAGGATATTTTAAAACTTGTGTGCATTTTTGGTTTGGAGCCCCGAGGGCGTGGGTGAGTTTCGGATAGGCTACGGGATGTTTTAGACTTAGAAAAATCTGGTATTTTGCTGCAGCAGCTGTTCTGTCATTCCCTTATTCGCGTTCGCGTATGTAAGGGCCCGAAAAAATTTTGCTAAGTAATTTAGGATTTCGAGGTTCCATGTAGGCTAATTATAATATTTTATGTACTATTAACATGATGGTAATCAATTGGATTTGGTAAATAAGTGTATAAGTCTCATAATGTGCAATGTGGGGTCTAATGGATGGCCTAAGTCTAAGTCAAATTGAAAAATTTCATAATAGGCTAAGATTCCAAAGATACTTGCACTAGTCTAGACTTTGAACTAGCATATATATATATGTGGTGAAAAACCTATCAAATGAAAGGTCTTTGAGTCTAGTTTCCAACGCTTCAAATCGTTCGTCATTCGAACACTCCTACCAGAAGTTATGACCAAATTACAAAAACCAGTGCAAAATTTTACACTACCGCATCGCCCAATGCGGCGCGCCTGTGGGAAGGTACAGAGAGCATTCAAAAACGTTTTCTAAGCATATTTTTCACAACCGCGGCGCCCCACGTGGCACGGCTGTGCAAAAATCAGTTTTTTTTTATATAAAATAACCTCATTTCGCTAAATAAATGCAATGGGACATTTCTTTAGCTAAAACCAGATATTTTTAGAGTGAGAGAGTGCCCTAGAGTGGGAAAGTGTCCCTCATAAATGTTTCTTAAATTCTTGCTCAAATCTTGAAAGATTAACAAGGAAAAACACACTAGTTCTTCATCCTTGAGGTAAGATTCTACACCGTAACTCTTAATCTCGAATCTTAGCTAAAGATGGGTATTTATTAAGAAAGTTTGTAGGTATTCGAGTTGTCATCTTGATTGCATGTGTTGTCAAAGGGTTTAGGAACATTGTTGTGCTAAAAATGGTAAAGTATGGGTTGTGGGTTGATGAAATCCTTTATAAAAGGACCATAAAGATTTAACGCACACATAGTATTTGATGAAATGCTCAAATGAGATAGAATTATGATCATCTTCCTAATTTTGGTTCAAATTGTTATATTTCCAAAATAGATTGAGCTTGCTAAGAATTCTGGAACATTGTTGAGTCTAAGGAAGCTCTATTGAGGTATGTATGGCTAAAATCCCATATTTTAAAAATCAAGCTCCGTCGGTGTTTGTGTAAATACGGTAAGATAAAAGTTGAATTGTCGTATTGATTGTCGTTTCACATGAATTTGGGGTTGCGACCTTATATATGTGAAAGATGTATCTTAATATGATTAATGTGATATTCTTGATAACTTGAAAAGGTGCAAGGAATATGAATCATGTATTGAAATGCTTAGACCTTAAATTGAGATTGAAGCTGCATATATTGTGTCATCTATGTGAAGTCTCATCTATGCTTACAATTTTATTTGCTCTTGTGTGCACATATTATCCTAAACTACAAGCCTAACATTGAAAGTGAAAATGATGTGATAATTGTGGCCCTAATTCCAATGAGTTGATATGGTAGATTTGAAATAAAGATTCAAATGAGATGATTAACGAGAAAGGAACAATGCCTAGGTAAGGCGGCCTAGCCGATCGGGCCGTGATCGGATACCATGCCGCACACATAGTGGTAATGTGCTGATATTGAATTCCAAAAAAAATGAAATAGTGATTGAAGTATATGTCTCAAATGAGGCAACCTAGCCGATTGGGTGGTGATCGGACTCCGCTCAAGATGGCGGTGGTATTGTGAACAATATTGAATATTATGAAATGTCCCAAACTAAAGGTTATGAAAAATGATGTGAAAATTGTATGATTATTTTACCTTGATAATATTGTGATCATTTAAAGCCTTTGAGTTATACTTGTGATTTTCTTATTTTCGTATGAAAGTTCTTTCTAACTAGATGATGTTTAGTTATACATACTAGTACGATTCCATGGTACTAACATCCCTTTTGCTGGGGCCGCTATATTTTTAAATAAATATAGGTGGCTCCATTGCGGATAGTGCCGACCGCGCGTAGCAGAGTACCTTCTTCTCAAAGTCTTGGTGAGCCCCTTTCTCCTTCAAGGGGTTATATTGCACATCTTTTGTTGTGGACTTCCACTTTTGAGGTATAGCCGGAGCCTTGTTGCCGGCATTATCACACTTGTCTTTTTTATCCTTAGAGGCTCCGTAGACGTATGTGTGGGTTATGTACGGATGTTGGATGGGTCTATGAACTATGTTGTAATTATAACTCTTGCTTCTCTAAAGTGTAATCATATGGAATCTTGGAAACTTAACTATGGTTTAAGGTTGTGTTATAAAATGAACCAACAGTGTTGAATGTACTATCTTTCCTACTGTCTAAATAAACGGAAGCATGGTTTCCTTAATCGTATTAAGTTGGGTAGAAAGTGTATGTTAAGGCTTGCTCAGTTGGGTTGGCTCGATTGAGCGCCGGTCGCACCTCCTGAGGTTGGGGCGTGACAAACTTGGTATCAAAGCCTAAGGTTTTGAAGTATCCTAGGATGTCTCGGAGCCGTATCTAGTAGAGTCCTTCTTATCGGTGTGTAGTCGACCACATCTATAAATTGGAGTCTACTCGGGCATTTAGGAATAAGATCCTTCTTTGATATTCTGAATCGTGCGGCAAAACTTGTTATGAAATTATTCCCCCTCTAACTAGTGCATTATTCTATCTTTCAGTAAATGGCACCTAAGAAGAAAGTGAGAGCTGGCTAAGAAGCCAATGCCACCTCAGGAGTGGCTGCTGATTTATTGCTTGATACTGCGGGTGAGGGTAGTCGCCCTACTATCACCCTGCCTGGTTCTTTTATTCCAGAGTGGACTACCCCAGTTCCTAAACCTGCGGAGGGTACCACTATCCCTCCCATTGATACTCCTGCTCTGCCTCCAGCCCTAGCTTCCAGTTCTGGTATTCCTGATTGGGATCTTAGGGGAGCTATTCAGATGTTGACTCAGCTAGTGGCCTCTTAGGCCCAGAGGCCGAATGCTGCACCCAGTTCATCTAGCCAGCAAGGGAATTCCACCAGTTCCAGGGTGAATAGATTTCTTCAGTTAGACCCTTCAGTGTTTACGAGTTCCAATCCAGAAGAAGACCCTTAAGATTTTATTGATGAGATGCACAAGACCCTGAGGGTTATGCGTGCAACTGAGACAGAGGGAGTAGAGTTGGCTATCTATCATATGAAAGGGGTGGCATATTCATGGTTTGAGTTATGGGAAGATTCCCGTGAGGAGGGGAGCCCTACGGTGAGGTGGAGTGAGTTTGCCGATGCCTTTATAGATAACTTCCTGCCTGCTGAGACAAGGGCAGTCTGTGCAGCAGAGTTTGAAAACCTGAATCAAGGTAGCAGAAGTGTGTGGGAGTACCACATGAAGTTTTCTCGCCTGTCCAAGTATGCCATTCATATTTTTCCCACCATGGAGGCCATGGTGCACCAGTTTGTTCAGGGCCTTAATCCTTTGACTATTAATGAGGCTTCTACGGCTACATTGAATTATGATATGAATTATGGGAAGATGGTAGCATTTTCTCAGTCCACAGAGAACCGTAAACAAAAGAACATAATGGAAAGAGAGGGTAACAGCAAGGCCCGGTCTACGGGCAATATATGAGTCACTAGGTGGGGAAATGTCAGCTTTCGGGGGAGGATCATCATGGCCGTCCCAGTCTATTGCACAGTCTTCAGCCAGTACACCGCCATCAGGGCCCAGCCAGAAGCAGTGGATTCATTTCAGGACCGGTCAGAGCAACAGAGGATCCCACCAGCAATTTCGGTCAGGAGAGAGATCCCAGCAGGAGAGGTCCCCGTGCCCCAAGTGCGGGAAGATACACTGAGGGATTTGCTATTTGGAGTTACCCGTATACTATAGATGTGGGATGGGGGTCATATTCATTGGCATTGTCGTGTATCCCGCCAGGAAGCGGGGAGGGGCACAACACAGTCTTCAGCCCCCTCTCCAACTGCTACATCTTCAGCCCCCTCTCCAGCTCGAGGTACCCCAGCACCCGCAGGGAATGGTGCAGCTAGGGGTGGTGCCCAGAGTTCAGGAGGACCCAATCGATTCTATGCTATGAGTGGTCGCCAGACCGCAAAGGCTTCTCTAGATGTTGTTTCTGGTATTCTGACTGTCCAATCTCATGATGTGTATGCACTTATTAACCCTGGTCCCCCTTGTCCTATGTTACCCCTTTTGTTGCCATGGAATTTGGGATAGAACCAGATCAGCTTCATGAGCCATTTTTAGTGTCTACTCCGATTGGTGAGTCTCTTACGGCTGCTCGAGTTTATAGAGGTTGTGTTGTTACGGTGCGGGGTAGGGATACCACGACCGATCTTATTGAATTAGGGATGGTCGATTTTGATATAACAATAGGAATGGATTGTCTTTATTCATGCTTTGCCAAACTTGATTGTCGGGCTAGAACCATGAGGCTTTATATTGAGCCTGTTATGGAATGAAAGGGAGATAATGTAGTGCCAAAAGGTCGGTTTATTTCCTACCTTAAGGCCGCGAATATGATCAAGAAATGGTGTATCTATAATTTAGTTTGGGTTACGGACACAATGCCGAGGCACCTAGCCTTGAGTCTGTACCAGTTGTGAATGAATTTTCGGATGTCTTTCCAGATGGTCTCCTTAGGATTCCTCTAGATAGGGAGATTGATTTTGGGATCAATGTGATGCCAAGCACACAGCCTATATCAATTCCACCCTGCAGAATGGCATCGGCAGAATTGAAAGAGCTAAAGGAACAATTGAGGGATTTGCTAGAAAAAGATTTCATCCGGCCGAGTATGTCACCGTGGGGCGCACTGGTCTTGTTTGTAAGGAAGAAAGATGGGTCGCTACGGATGTGTATTGACTACCGACCACTCAACAAGGTCACAATAAAAAATAAATATCCTCAACCAAGAATAGATTACTTGTTTGATCAATTGCAATATGCTACGTGTTTCTCAAAAATTGACTTGCGGTCCAAGTATCATCAACTGAAGATAAAGGATCCGGATCTTCCAAAAATAGCTTTTAGGACTCGGTATGGCACTTCGAATTTCTGGTGATGTCATTTCGGCTAACAAATGCCCCGACAGCTTTCATGGATCTTATGAATTCGAGTCTTCAAGCCTTTTCTAGACTCCTTTATGATAGTGTTCATTGACGACATTCTTGTGTATTCTCGAAGTCGGGAGGACCATGCTGACCATCTCAAGGCAATTCTGCAGACTCTTTAGCAACATCAATTGTATGCAAAATTTTCAAAATGTGAATTTTGGCTTGAATCTGTCGTATTCTTGGGTCATGTCGTCTTCAGGGAAAGAATTATGGTTGATCCTCAAAAGATTACAGCAGTGAAGAATTGGCCTAGACTTACCACTCCAATAGAGATTCGCAGTCTCTTAGGTTTGGCTGGGTACTACAGGAAATTTGTGGAGGGGTTTTCTACCCTTGCCTCTCCATTGACTAAACTGACACAAAAAGCAGTTAAATTCCAATGGTCCGATGCTTGTGAAAGGAGTTTCCAAGAACTGAAATCAAGATTGACTACCACACTTGTATTAGCCCTGCCAGAGGGTACAAAGAGATTTGTGGTGCATTGCGATGCTTCAAGGATCGGTCTTGGGTATGTGTTAATGCAACGCGGCAAGGTTATAGCCTATGCTTCTAGGAAACTCAAGAATCATGAAAAGAACTATCCGACCCATGACTTAGAGCTGGCGGCAGTGGTATTTGCGCTAAAGATTTGGCGACATTATTTGTATGGGGTGCATGTGGATGTATCTACGGACCACAAGAGCCTTCAATATATTTTCAAGCAGAACGAGTTGAATCTAAGACAAACAAGATGGCTAGAGATACTCAAGGACTATGACATTGATATTCTCTATCACCCGGGAAAGGCTAATGTTGTAGCGGATGCTCTTAGTCGAAAATCTATGGGGAGTTTGGCTCATTTAGAGGCTTATCAGAGGCCGTTGGCTAGGGAGGTTCACTAGTTATCTAGTTTGGGAGTTCGCCTTGCGGACTCTATTGAAGGAGGAGTGATTGTGCAGAATAGGGCTGAATCATCGCTTGTGGTGGAAGTGAAAGAGAAGCAATTCAATGACCCATTGTTAGCACAACAGAAAGAGGGGATTCATAAACACAAGACCACCGTTTTTTCCTTTGGCATGGATGATGGTACCCTACGGTACCAAGGCTGCCTATGTGTTCCGAATATTGGCGGTCTTCGGGAAAGGATCATGGTATAAGCTCACACTTCCAGGTATTCCGTGCACCCAGGTTCTACGAAAATGTATCATGATCTCAAGGAAATTTATTGGAGGAACAACATTAAAAAGGATGTGGCGGACTTTGTGGCAAAATGTTTGAACTGTCAACAAGTAAAAGCCGAGCATCAAAAGCCCGGTGGATTGGCCCAAAGCATAGATATTCCAATGTGGAAATGGGGGATGATTAACATGGATTTTGTGGTAGGGTTACCGTGCACTCCGCGCAAGTTTGACTCAATTTGGGTAATTGCGGATCGACTCATGAAATCAGCGCACTTCTTGCCAGTTAAATCTACCAACACAGCCAAATAATATGCTTAGTTGTATATAAAAAAATATTCAGATTGCATGGCACCCCAGTCTTAATCATTTCAGATCGATGGGCTTAGTTCACAACCAACTTTTGGAAGAAATTTCAGCAAGGTTTGGGTACGCAGGTAAATCTTAGCACAACTTTTCATCCTCAAACCGACGGGCAAGCAGAGCGGACTATTCAGACGCTTGAGGACATGTTACATGCTTGTACTCTTGATTTTAAAGGTAGCTGGGATGACCATTTTCCACTCATAGAATTTGCTTATAACAACATCTTCCATGTTAGTATCCAAATGACACTATTCGAGGCATTGTATGGTAGGATATATAGGTCTCCCATTGGGTGGTTCGAGGTTGGAGAAACGGAATTGATAAGGCCGGACCATATGTATCAGGCCATGGAGAAAGTCAAAATGATTAAGGAGAGGTTTAAAACTGCTCAGAGTCTCTAAAATTCATATTCGGACGTTCGACACAGGGATTTGGAGTTCAAAGAAGATGATTGGGTATTTTTGAAGGTATCCCCCATGAAGCGTATCATGCAGATTGGAAAGAAAGGGAAATTGAGTCCGAGGTATGTCGGGCCTTACAAAATCATTTAGAGGATTGGTCAGGTGGCATACAAGCTCGAGCTGCCGCCTGATATGTCATTTGTACACCCAGTCTTCCATGTGTCCATGTTGAAGAATGTAGTGGGAGATCCGTCCACTATTGTGCCAGTTGAAACTATCGAGGCTAATGAGGAACTGTTATATGAAGAAGTTCCATTTGCCATTCTTGACAGGCAAGTCCGAAAATTGAGAAATAAGGAAATTGCCTCCGTAAAAGTGTTATGGCGGAACCATCAGGTTGAGGAAGCCACTTGGGAAGCCGAGGAAGAAATGAGAAAGAAGTACCAACATTTGTTTTTATAGCCATGTAATAGCTTTCTATGCATTTGGTCCCTATGAACTCTTATCTTTTGATTTGATCTATGTAAAACTGTCCTGTTTTGGTTATGTGTTGCCTATGCGGCCATGGTTAGTGTTCTACAAGTTATGTCACGTTTATGGAATGTGTATATGCTGTTAGGATATGTTTCTGGGGCTCTCTGATAGGTGGATAGGCCCAGTTACCATAGAAACTCTACCGAAATTTCTGAAAAATTTAGGAGTTAGTCAAAATTTGGGAGTTAAAGATGTGTGAGAAAACGGTTAGGTTATGTTATGTATTTGGGGACAGACTCTACTCCTCATTCAAGGACGAATGATCCTGGGGGGGTGGGGCGAGAGAATATAAGGCCCCGAAAATTTTTTGCTAAGTAATTTAGGATTTTGAGGTGTCATGTAGGCTAATTATAATATTTTATGTGCTATTAGCATGATGTACATCAATTAGATTTGGTAAATAAGTGTATAAGTCTCATAATGTGTAATGTGGGGTCTAATGGGAGGCCTAAGTTTAAGTCAAATTGGAAAATTTCATAATAGGCTAAAATTCCAAAGGTACTTGCTCTAGTCTAGACTTTGAACGAGCATATACATATATATATATATATAAAAAAAAGGTTTTATGTTGTTAAAAACCTATCAAATGAAAGTTCTTTGAGTCTAGTTTCCAATGCTTCAAACCGTTCGTTATTCGGACACTCCTACCAGAAGTTATGACCAAATTACCAAAAGTAGCACAAAATTTTACACCCATGCGGCGCGCCTGTGAGAGGTATAGAGAGCATTCAAAAACGTTTTCTGAGCACATTTTTCACAACCGCGGCACCCCACGCGGCGCGGCCGTGCAAAAATCAGGCTTTTATTATAAAACGACCTCATTTCGCCAAATGAATGCAATGGGTCATTTCTTTAGATAAAATCAAATATTTTTAGAGTGAGAGAGTGCCCTAGAGTGGGAAAGTGTCCCTCATCAATTTTTCTTTAATTCTTGCTCAAATCTTGAAAGATTAACAAGGAAAAACACACTAGGTCTTTATCCTTGAGGTAAGATTCTATACCCTAACCCTTAATTTCGAATCTTAGCTAAAGATGGGTATTTATCAAGAAAGTTTGTGGGTATTGGAGTTGTTATCTTGCTTGCATGTATTGTCAAAGGGTGTAGGAATATTGTTGAGCTAAAAATGGTAAAGTATGGGTTGTGGGTTGATGGAATCCTCTATAAAAGGACCATAAAGATTTAACGCACACATAGTTTTTGATGAAATGCTCAAATGAGCTAGAATTATGATTATCTTCCTAAATTTGGTTCAAATTGTTATATTTCCAAAAACAATTGAGGTTGGTAAGAATTTTGGAACATTGTATAGTCTAAGGAAGCTCTATTGAGGTATGTATGGCTAAAACCCTGGGACAAGAGGGGTTGCTCTGATGGTAAGCAACCTCCACTTCCAACCAAGAGGTTGTGGGTTCGAGTCTCCCCAAGAGCAAGGTGGGAAGTTCTTGGAGGGAAGGATGCCGGAGGTCTATTTTGGAAATAGCCTCTCTAACCTAGGGTAGGGGTAAGGTATGCGTACACACTACCTTCCCCAGACCCCACTAAGTGGGATTATACTGGGTTGTTGTTATTGTTGTTGTTGTTGTTATGGCAAAAATCATGTCTTTTAAAAATTGAGCTCCGTCGATTTTTGTGTATATACGATAAGATTAAAGTTGAATTGTTGTATTGATTGTCGTTTCACGTGAATTTGGGGTTGCGACCTTATATGCGTGAAAGATGTATCTCAATATGATTAATGTTCTATTCTTAATAACTTGAAAAGGTGCAAGGAATATGAATCATGTATTGAAATGCTTAGACCTTGAATTGAGATTGAAGCTGCATATATTGTGCCATCTATGTGAAGTCTCATCTATGCTTGCAATTTTATTTGCTCTTGTGTGCACATATTATCCTAAATTACAAGCCTAACATTGAAAGTGGAAATGATGTGATAATTGTGGCCCTAAGTGCCAATGAGTTGATATGATAGATGTGAAATAAAGATTCAAATGAGATGATTAATGAGAAAGGAACAATGCCTAGGTAAGGCGGTCTAGCCAATCGGGCCGTGAGCGGACACCATGCCGCACACATGATTTTAATGTGCTCATATTGAATTCCGAAAAAAAAAATGAAATGGTGATTGAAATATATGTCTCAAATGACGCAACCTAGCCGATCGGGTCGTGATCGGACTCCGCTCAAGATATCGGTGGTATTGTGAACAATGTTGAACATTATGAAATGTCCCAAACTAAAAGCTATGGAAACATGATGTGAAAATTGTATGATTCTTTTACCTTGATAATATTGTGATCGTTTAAATCTTTTGAGTTATACTTGTGATTTTCTTATTTTTGTATGAAAGTTATTTCTAACTAGATGGTGTTTAGTTATACACACTAGTACTATTTCATGGTACTAACATCCTTTTTGCCGGCGACGATACATTTTTAAATGAATGTAGGTGTCTTCATTGCGGATAGTACCGATTGCGCGTAGCGGAGTACCTTCTTCTCAAAGTCTTGGTGAGCCCCTTTCTCCTTAAAGGGGTTATATTGCACATCTTTTGTTGTGGACTTCCACTTTTGAGGTGTAGCCGGAGCCTTGTTGTCGGCATTAGCACACTTGTCTTTTGTATCCGTAGAGACTCAATAGACGTATGTGTGGGTTATGTACGGTTATTGGATGGGTCTATGAACTATGTTATAATTATAACTCTTGCTTCTCTAAAGCGTAATCGTATGTAATCTTGGAAACTTAACTACGGTTTAAGGTTGTGTTATAAAATGAACCAACAATGTTGAATGTACTATCTTTTCCTATTGTCTAAATAAACGGAAGCATGGTTTCCTTAATCGCATTAAGTTGGGTAGAAAGTGTATGTTAAGGCTTGATCAGTTGGGTTCACTCGATTGAGCGTCGGTCGCGCCTTCCGAGGTTGGGGCGTGACATCGTAAGTAGTATCGCAAATTCGAAAGGTAAAAATGGGGCAGGGGAAATTCTTCTTCGCGAATGCGATGAAGGCATGTCCATTCTTTTTAAAAACATAACCAGCATGGGATTCTTAAAAAATTTCACAACTCTTTCATAAAAACTCGACCTAGGAGCGATTTTGAAGAGGGATTTCAACACCAACTCATAGGTTTGTCTTTTTAAACTCATTTACTTCAATTTCCATCAAGACCCATTAGATTTCTAGCCTTAAATCTTGTTCATTCATAGTGGAATTAAGGATTTTTGGGAGAATTGGGGATTTTGCAAATTTGGGAATTTAGACCTCGATTTGGGGTCGGATTTCGAAACTAATTATATATTTGGGCTCGTGGATGAATGGGTGAATGAGTTTTGGTCTGAACATCAAATTTTGACCAAGCGGGCCTCGGGTAAGTTTTTGACTTTTTGGGAAAATATTGGGAAACTTATAACTATGCACCAGAATTGATTTCTTTAGCGATAATTGATGTTATTAAGTTAATTATGACTAGATACGAGTGGTTCAAAGGTGGAAGCTAGAGGAAAAGCGGTGATTGAGGCTTGAGTTTGATCGTGGAATCGAGGTAAGTGTCGTGGCTAATCTTAGCTTGAGGGATTAGATATTGTCGTCTTCTTGCTATGTGTTTGGTTGTTGTGTACGACATATAGGTGAGGTGACGAGTATCTATACATTTTTGTCGTGTCATAGTATGCGAGTGAGTCTCATTCTTATGAATGTTGTATTCTTTATTCGTATTGTTCATGCTTAAACTAGTTATTCTTCATGTTGAACGATTCTTATCATGTTTTACTTAAATTGGATATTTGTTGAGTATTGATTCGAAGTTGACGTTGACGTTGACGTTGACGTTGGGAAACTAGATATCGATATGGGGCTTGTTATTAATACTTATATTTCCCGGTAGTTATTATTTTGTTGTTTGGGTGAGGAAGAATGTAAAGCAAGAAAGGTGATGTCGTGCCATTTCATATTTATTTCATGTGAGGAAGAGCGTAAAACACGAAGGGTAATGTCGTGCCATTGCATATTTATTATCACGTGCGGAAGAGCGTAAAGCACGAAGGGTGATGCCGTGCCATTTCATATTCATTATCCTTATTCATTTAATTTGTTATGGTGAGGACGAGAGTAAAAACACGAAGGGTGATGCCATATGTGACGACCCAAAGGGTCATCACCCGCACTTCTGAGGCCTTGAAAACATCATTTTTAGTTGCCTCGGTTTGCGTGCACAGTCCGGGCGCGAAGCCAGAAAGTTTTTATGTTAAAATATGTGAATTTTGTGAAACTTTGATGAATTATGATATTAATATTGATATAGTTGACTTTGGTCAACATTTTGGGTAAACAGATCCGGACCCGTGATGTGATGGTCCCGGGAGGTCCGTAGAAAAATATGGGACTCGGGCATGTGTCCGGAGTCGAAATCCGAGGTCCAGAACCCCGATAAAAGAATTTTTCTGTTAAATTATTTTCTGAAATTATTAAGGAAAAATAGAAATGAAAATGAGCTAGAAAATATAGGTATCGGGATCGTATTTTAGTTCCGACGCCCGGTACAGGTCTTAAATATGCGTTAAGAACTTTCTGTGAATTTTGGTCTAAATCGGACGTCGTTTGACGTGTTTCGGACCTAAATAGCTAAAGTTGAAAGTTATGAACTTTGAAATGAAAATTTTGAGTTTTGGAGTGTGATTCTTTGATTTTGATGTTAGTTTGGCAATTTTATCGCTCGAGCAAGTTCGTAGGATGTTATTGAGTTAGTGTGTGTGTTTGGTTGGGAGCCCCGAGGGCTCGGGAGTGATTCAGAGGTGGTTCGGAGTAGTTTTACACTTGAAAACTCATCAGATTTTTCTGCAATATTGCACAGTGATTTTGTTCTTCGCGAACGCGGCCCCAGGCTCGCGTTCGCAGTGCCTTGGCATTTCCTTGCTTCGCGTTCGCGAACCCTTCCTCACGTTCGCATAGAGTTGTACCCCTCTTCATCGCGTTCGCGGATAGCATCCCGCGTTCGCGTAGAGCAGCACCAGGACCCCCCTGCCTTCCTTCTTCGCGTTCGCATAGGCTCGATTGCGAACGCGATAGCTCCCAGACTTTCTTCATCTCGAACGAGACCCAGGTGTCGCGAACGCGTAGAACAAATTGCTCCAGTGAATTAAATTAAAACCAGAACAGTCCATTTCGTGAATTTCACACTTTTCTCACACAGACCTTCCTTCTTCACCCTCCATTGACGAGTTCCAAGCTTCCCTTCCTCCATAATTCTTTGGGTAAGTAATCTTAACTTCATTTCCTCATTATTTCTTCATCTAATTACTTATTTCCAAGCCTAAAATCATGAATTAAAGGTAGAAAATGGGGGATTTGGATAGAACTAGGGCTTTTGGTATTTTGGGCAATTCAACCTCAATTTGGGGTCGAATCTTAAAACAAATTATATATTTGAACTCGTGGGATTATGGGTGA
>MU725415.1:14934-40632 GCA_026770625.1 Nicotiana glauca
TTTTGGTATAAATTGAACACTCCCTTGCCGGGATTTTGGTATAAATTGAACACTCCCTTGCCAGGATAATTGAGTTGTTAGATATATTTCCTCGTCGGAACTTTTGTATTTTTTTTATGTTACTCCCCTCGCACCTGAGTTTCGAATGATGTTGGGTGAGTTTTGTCGGTAAATATTGAGGATCGGGTTGCACGCGCGCAACGGTACTAAATGTTGAGGATCGGGTTGCACGCCGCAACGGATTAATTATCGAGGATCGGGTTGCACGCTGCAACGGTGTTAAATGTTGAGGATCGAGTTGCGCGCCGCAACAGGAATATGGACTGAGTATATTGTTCTGTGTGTTGATCTTTTCGGTATTTCTTTATCAGTTATTACCTGCTCAGTTTTCACTCTTGTTAGCCGATTTCTATATTTGAACTGTTGTACCACCAGCATGCTTCCCTCTCCTTTTAACTGTTTTGATTAGCGTATTCTCTTGTTATTGTATATATCTGTACAGATTGTTTGTGGTAGGTCCTGTCTAGCCTCGTCACTACCTCGCCGGGGTTAGGCCAGGCACTTACCGGCACATGGGGTCGGTTGTGCTGATGCTACACTTCTGTGCCTTTTTGTGCACAGATCAGGAGGCAGCTTACGGACCGCCGCAGCAGTTCTAGACCGGGAGCCGACCTTCGGTCCAGAGACTCTTAGGTAGCTTAGCTGACGTCCGCGGGCTCGGAGTCTAATCTATGTTATTTCAGTTTGTTTATTTGTATCGAGACAGACTCTTGTGCATTTTCTTTCAGACTGATATTTTTAGTACTCCTTAGTAGTCTGTGAGTGGTGACACCAAATACTGGGTAGAGATATATTTTAAACTTCCGCATTATGATATCGTCTTTGTTAAAAGTCTTCCGCATATTTTAAGTATTTATTTAAGTTTATCATATTGTTCTATATAAAAACTTTGTGAAATGTTTAAATAGTTAGCTTGCCTAGCTCCGATAGTAGGCGCCGTCACGACCCCGGTGGTGGAAAATTCGGGTCGTGACACCGTGCCATTTCATATTCATTATCATTATTCATTTTATTTGTTATGGTGAGGACGAGAGTAAAAGCACGAAGGGTGACGATGTGCACTTGTTTTGTTGTGTTTCTTTATTTTTCTATTTTCATGATCTCGTACTCCCCCCAACATGGTTTCACCCCCTCCCATTAATATGTGTTTAATTTCTATTATCTTTTATAATGCCTGTATATTGCTTAACTACACAGGTTTATATATGTGTCTTGTCCTAGCCTCGTCACTACTTCGTCGAGGTTAGGCTAGGCACTTACCAGTACATATGGTCGGTTGTACTGATACTGAACTATATAATGTCTGTGCAAATTTCGGTACTGGACCGTATTGATCAGAGTTAGGTTGCTGCCTTCAGTCCATCAGGAGACCCAAGGTAGATCTGTTGGCATTCGCAGACCCTGGAGTCCCCTTCCAGTTATCCTAGTTTTCCTGTTTTTTTACAAGTATCTGTAGTGACTCTTAGAAGTTCGTGGGTTGTGACACCAGATCTTGGGTAGTCATGTATTAATACTTAGATTATTATGAATTTCCGCATCTCTTTACTCTGTTTTGGCTTAATTATTGTCATTTACTGATTTGGATAAGGGTTACCGTATTAATTCTTTAACTGTTGGCTTGCCTATCATTCTGAAAAGTTAAGCGCCATCACGATCCCGATGATGGAAAATTCGGGTCGTGACAAGATATCGTATCGACGGGAACTTGTGATTAACTATTTACTAAATTAAATTAAGATAATTAATCTATTCAAGCGATTTTCTAAAGTATGGATATTTAACTTGAACTAATTTAGAGTAGTAAACTAAGAGATTAGAGGAAACAATTGAAATATTAGAGACCGTTCAATGAGAGACAATATTTTAGAGCTATGGGTTAGCTAACAATCCCGTTGAGTTTTTCACTTAAATCATCTAATTAATTTATCTGGCTTAATGATTGACAGGGTTAATATTGCTCATAGCCTTTTTCAAAAATACTACGCGCCTATTCAAGCTAACCTAACGCCTATATTCCTATGGAATCAAAATTAACAAAAACGCATTTATAATTCCCGTATAATAACCAAGCAAGGCGATTAGGTATATTCCTATCCTAACAGCAAATCCGTTCCCGATACTCGAGTTCAAGATCTTGCTATATTCAACCTTATTTGCAATCTAAAATTTTCTATCCCGAGTTCAATCCTAGATTCGTAGATAGTAGGGGTGGGCATATACCGGGTAAAATCGATAACCCGAACCGTTAATTATTTATTGGGTTATCGGTATTGGATTAATGGTTCGGTAACAGGTTAATTTTTTTAATTGGGTTGTCGATTCGGGCTCGGTTTGGCAATTCTGTTATTGGGTAAAACTAATAACCCAATAAGGATTAACTAATTTACTAGTTTACCCTTAAGTATATATTTATACTAGAGTTTCATAATTCATAGTTCACTCTTTGATTTCCTTATTCTTTCTCAGTTTCTTATCCTCACGCCCTCACCAGTCAGCCTGTCAAGACTCAGGACGGCATCAGTCGCATAACGCCTTCACTAGTCATCCCGTCAAGACTCAGGCCGGTGTCAATTGCATTTCTCAGCTTCTTTCTTTCACTCTTCAGTCGCATCTTCACTTAATTTCTCAGATCCATCAAATTCTTCACTCGCATATTTACTTAATTTCTCAGATCCATCAAATTCTTCACTCGCATCTTCATTTCACTTTTTAGTCGCATTTCTCAGCCGCGTTCTTCAGCTTCATCTTGATTCTTCGTGTAACTTTTTAGTTGCTTCATCTTCATCTTTTTCTTAGTTTATTTGAAAGCATTCTCGCTCTGGATTTTTCTCAGTTTGTTTGAAAGCTGAAGTGAGATTTGTCGTGTGCTTTAATTGTTGAGCTGTTACAAAGTTATCTTGTGTTAGTTGTTACAAAATTCGTATTCCATAACTATTTTTTTTTAAATATATATACATAATTCTGTACTATAGTAAAAAAGTAGATATCAATGTACAAAAAGCCCTATATACTGCTTGATTTCTTTTAAATTCAAACTCACAGTGACACAAAAAATTTGAACTATTAATACTATATTTGGACTTTGGACTTGTTAATCTTAAGGTTGCTACTACTTTGTATTGTTATTAATGTGTTTGAACTATTACTTTGAACTGTTTGTAGTGTTGAACTATTAGTGTTGAACTCTGTTTTATTGTTGCAGATTTAATTCTATTGTTCTATTGTTAGAAGAATTATTAGTTCTATGTTTAGCAGAACTACTCGATGAAGTTGTTCAGTCTTCAAAGCAGTCGAAGGGTAGTGATTCAACTTCTCACTTTTTCTTCTGACATTTACAAAAATTGTATCACAAACATGTGCATCGTTTCTGACACTTGTGTTTGTTATTCATTTAGATCCCTTGTATTTGCAGAAAGTGTCGAAGTGAAAATATGACATATTCTGTTTTTTCGCCACTGACTGATATTGAAATTTTTATTTATATTTTTTGGGTTGAAGAATGAAAGATAGAAACTTTGGTTAGTGTTTATTTTATTGGATGTTGCAGTGAATTTACATTCTTGTGAAATAGAATAGTTTTGAAAAGAGTTTTAGCAAAGCAGTTTTAGCAAAACAGTTCTTAAAATCTTATAAAACTATTTTAGCAAAACAGTTTTATACCGAAACAGTTTTATACATTGCGAAATAGTTTTATACATTGCGAAACTGTTTTAGTTATTTTATCTTATCGGGTAAACCGATAACCGAACCGATAATGATCGATAATCGATTAACCGATAACTGATAACCAATATTTTATCCGTTTGGTTATCGAGTTATGATATTTGTAAACCGATAAACGATTGGTAAAACCGATAATATTCATAACCGAACCGAACCGACCGATGCCCACTCCTAGTAGATAGTATTCAATTGGTTATCAATCAATCAAATAATTAAGCGCAAGATTAAATAAATAAAACCAATATGATAAAATAATAAAAACAATACAAGTTTCAAACTACAACGTTTATATATCATCCAAAACTCTAGAACTAATAAACTATGAGATTAAAGGAAGAGAAGAGAGGAAAAACTAGTTAGAAGTCTCCTCAAAGCGTGAGTTGTGTTCCCGTCTATGAATTCTCCTTCAAAGTATGTTAGTTCTCATCCCAATTAGGTTTAGGACTCCTTTTATAGGAATTTGAACCGTATAGGACTGAAATAACCTTGTCCCGGACGAAATAGGAAAAATCCCCACCTCTAGCATCTAGGGCAGCGCCTCGCGCTGGCCCTGGCACTAGATCCGGTGAGCTTTGCTGTCTCCAATTCTTTAGGTACATTTTATTTGCCTTTTTAATTGTTTGCTTTGAATGTATTTCCTTTGTTTCTTTGTATTGCATTTGGGGGGACAAACACCAAAGGGTGTCCTCCCTTTTTTTTCTTCTTTTTTTCTCTCTTTTTTTTTCTTTTTTTTTTCTTCGTTTTATTCAATTTTGCTCCAAATCTCTTTATCTTTACACCACTTTATTCCTATACAGTTAAAATATAATATTAAGCATAAAGTGATATAACTAATACTTAAAAAATGATTAGAAGTACTAGAATGTGAGACAACAATGGGTAAATATATGTATTTTTGGCCGAATATCAAACCTATAAAAATTTAGCAAAAATTGGGACACAATTAAAAAAAAAATTATATGGGCAATACTAATTAATTCAAAATATACCTTAGGTCCTAATCTTTTTATGAATCTTTTAGCTTAATAACGTATTCATGTCACTGGAAAATACAGATTTTTTATGCTACTTTTTAATGTTTATTTTTATTTTGGATGTACATTGAACATGTACTGATGCAGACAGAAAAATAGCCAATGAGCTATATAACCGGTTTCAAATTGTTCAGCTCCTATTTATTTGAGATTGAAGCGTAATAAATATTATTGTTATTGCTAATTAATTAGAGTAATAATCTAACTAGTCAAATTATGGGTTTTAATATATATTGGTTAATAGGACGTGTCTAACATTTTCCTATAATCAAATGACTGCAAATTAACGTTGACCTCCATAAAGTCGTCCTCAATTTTTTTACATATATACATGATAAAATAAATACACGTAGTCGACCAATTTTCGTGTTAGCCTCGAACTATACAATTTAGTATAAGAGAAAAAAACATATTAACGTGCTCTCAACTACTAGCCCTATAAGCTATAGTTCTCCAAACCTACATTTCTTTCTCTTATATAACTAGTTGTTGAATTTTATACACTAATCTTTCTCCCAAAAATATAAACCTGTAAAACAAAAAACTTACATCAAATCATCAAAATGGAGAAGGAGAAAAATCGCAGTACTCGCAAGCAAAATCAACAATCAGCGATTAATATCCCGCGATCACCGGCTAACTCTCCACGATTACTAAGAAGCAAAAGCGGAATGTCACTACCCGAAATTCACACCTACTCGTCAATAAACCCCGTACCAAGTCTTGTCAATCGGTCAAAATCAACGACGAAAATGAGAACGTATAGAGGTGAAGAAAATTTTAGCCCATTGATGAGAAGCCCAAATTATACACAAATCAAGACGACTAAAAAGTCTCAAGAAAATGGAGATCATCATAGTTTTGGTAAATTCTTACAACGTAATAATCAGAGTAAGATTACTAATTCTTCTTCTGCATGGGCATTGTCACCAGGACGTCCATCGCCTAATTCTTCAGCATCGCAGTTGCATAATACGGTCCCTAAGTCGCCGAGTACGAGAAAATTGAAAGTGGAGTCTAAGGAGAGTAGTGGCGGTCGAGGTGGTGTTGCTGGAGTTTTGAAGTATTTTAAGCAGAAAAAAGTGTCACCTGTGTTAGAAGAAGATTTTCATCAATATAGGATTATGAATAATAGGTTGGTACAATGGAGATTTGTCAATGCTCGTGCTGAGGCTTCTATGGCTACAATCAAGAGGGTTGCACAGGTAAATTTTCTCTTGAGTTCTTCAATGACTATATATTTTAGGGATGTTTACGCAATTGGCCAGTTGGATTCGCAATTTATTTTTCTTTGCTCTTTCATGAGCTATTTACAAGGAGAAATAGAACCAATATATGATATAACAATAAAATTCACAGAACGACTTCAGCCTAATGCAGAAGGATTTACTAGCTATACTCCTCAAGGTAAGGCAGATCAAACAATAATAAAACAAAATAATACTTTAATAGTATTACTTTTAGAAATTAATAAAAAATTAGATAAAATTATTAAAGAAAAAGAGGTAAAAACTGTAAAAGCTGAAGTACAAATTCCAAAAGTAGACAATTTAACAAAAGTAGACGATTTAAGAACAATTAAAAAGAGTAGAAATAACACCACAAAAAGACAGACTTAGTATAAGAAAACCCCAAAAATGGACCTTTTTTCAGGCAGATTTATCAATGGACGAAGAAAGATCAAGAATAAGTTTATATATATATATATATATATATATATAGATTGTGCACGGTTATGCACATATTATACATATACTATATATCCGCCAGTTATTTTTAGCATAGGCGTATTCAGAATTTTAAAATATTATGAGTTCAGATTCATAATTCTACTCATTTAATTTAATGGGTTCAAAATTTATTGTTTGTACATATTTAATAATTTTTTTATTTAAAAATACAGAGTGTGATTGAAAGCTATGGGTTCAATTGAACCCATAGTTTCAACACTAGATACGCATCTGATTTTTAGCTTAGGTGGACGGATATTTAGGTTAATCCTTAGTATGTTCCATTAATCTTCAGGTTACGTGGATAGAATAGATGGAGTCTATCTTTTAGTTTATTGCACCAAAATTATAAAATTGATTTTTGTATCGCAAAAATAACTCAATTATGCATTTGTATATCAAAAAATATAAGGAAGGAGATAAAATGCTAAATCGGATCCTAGCGCAATAAACTAGAACAAATTAGGATCGGATGACCATATGTGAAATTAAATTACCTACTAAGGGTTGTGGTGGAATGATAAGTACTCCTTCATCCTTATCCAGAGGTCTCGGGTTCGAGCCCCTAAGTTTGGAGTTGCCTTTGTTAGGAAGCGTTTTATCCTCCAATGTGGGACTTCTCGGCGCGAAGCAGAATTTAATTAGCCGGGCCCCAATATGAGTATCGGACACCGGTGGAAAACCAAAAAATAAATAAATTAAATTACTCCGTACCTTATTTCTAATGAAGTACGTATTCTTGTTTTTCTTGGTTATGTAACAGAAGAAGCTGTTCAATGTATGGTTAAGAATCTCAATTATGAGAAACTTTACTGCAGAGAAGAGAATTCAAGTGCAAAAATTGAAGCATGAAATTAAAATAAACCAAATAATGAATTCTCAAGGTCGTTTACTTAGAGAATGGCAAAGATTAGAGGTCAAAAATTCTGAAGCAGTTGGAAGGGTGGCCAGGAAATTATCAGCAGTTTCACTTTGTCTTCCACTAGTCGATGGAGCTGAGGTATTAATTCTTATTATCTTTTTTTTTATTAAAATACTTGTACTTCAATTTTACATATTTATTGAAGTAAATTAAGTTTATTAGTCTGTGGGGCATAGAGAAATATAAAAAAGAAATTGCGTTGGATAGAGTAAAAAATGTATTTTTGGTGGCAGATGGTACTTTTTCCCCAATAAAACCTTAGACATTAAATTTTTGGGACAGAGAACAATTTTAGTATTACTACCTTGTGGCAGTTTTGTTACCCTACTTTGAAATACATACTATTAATATATCTTAAGTAGAGTTGAAAATTTTATTATATTAGTAATTGTTTCCTTTGAACTGAAAATATATAAAGGTTACTTTTCTTTAATTATATATATAAAGGTTACTTCTTGCCAATTATAAAGTTTGTAACAAGAAATTAAGGTAACCGTTTTAGGACAATATATATATAATCATACGTATGATCACTGAATATTATTTACTATAATAATAAATTTGTAATATTATTATTTTTTGTCTCATTAAAGTAATTAAAATATATGTGAATATTTATTATAAGAAAATACAAATAATAGGAAGGTCAAATTTTCTATTATCAGAAAATTATTTTTCTATTATTTGGACAGGCAAAAGTGACGTCGGTTTATGATGCTGTGATCTCAGCTGAGGAAGTCATGGACAGTATCGAGGATTTTATTATGAATATGCAATGGCAGGTAATTAATCAAAATTCCCCATTGCAAGAATTTATAAATCTATTAATAAGAATAATGAAAAACATTAGTAACAGTTTTTGTGATTGATTTTCCAGGTTGAACAGTCATGTTTTTTGCTCACAGAGCTTATAGTCATTTTAAAGCAGGAAAAAGAGTTTTTGGAGGAACTAGAGAATCATATAAATACAGTTTCTTCTTTAGAGGTGAGATCTAGCTTTTAATTTCATTTTTGTTCTTTGATGACGTCTATTTGAATTATTTAACCCGTAAATACTAGTTAGAAGATTTATGGGCTTTTTTTATGGAAGCGGATCGTCTGTAACAATCACAACTCGAATTACTGGTCGTTAAAAATTCTCACATGACAGATATCTAGCTAACTACAGCCGTCTCTATTTTTTTCAACACCAATAGTGGTACTTATGGCTAGTACTATGATTTGGGAGGAGGACAAGCTAATTGATTAATGGCCTTACTAGCACCCCTTATAGGTGGAGTCGACCAATAGCAATTTTTCAATACTATTAAGTACACTCTTATTTACTTGAATACTTTCTCCTTATCATTTTTTTATTTTTGTTAATTTATCTGTCAATGTTTACCGTTTTTCCTTATCAAAACGCATGCTACTCCAAAATTAAATACAATCTCTTTTGCCATATCTCACACGCAACAGCTAGTTCTAAGTTCCATTTCCTGGCCTCGCGACTTTGCCAACTTCTTTTTCATCTAATTAAACCATAGACAAAACATAAATCAAGTACATTGGAGGTTACATTATATTACTATACTATTAAGAGGCGCTAATAGTGACTTTTGTGGCGACTCAATGTCGCTGCTTTAACGACTAGACATTTCCCAGTGATTTTCGAGTCGCTACGAAGAAGTCTAATTTTTTTGTAGTGGCTTTTTTTATAAATATATGTTTTTACTAATTAGCTTCTTTCAGTTATATTTATAGTTTAAAGCAAAGATATGGTTCAACCAATTAAAAATCATTCTTTTTTAATTGGGCACTATATTTGTTCGCCCAAAATTCATAAATATTTGTAAATGATTGGTACAGAGGGACTTATTTTTAGTGAACGTCTCACAACTTACTCTTATTTATTTATTTATTTATTTTTTGTAAGGTCTTTGTAAAAAACGAAAAATTTAATTTGATTTTCTTTCCAACCAATGATCTCTTTCTATGTGCAGGTAGAAGAGGAAACCTTGAGAGTACATTCTATCCAATTGGCTAAAGAATGGAGCGGATAAGAAGGAGCTTGATCTTGAATATATCTTATTTTCCTTAGTCGAACCACAAAATTTTGAGATATTCTAAGAGTACTAAATATCATTATATTTTATTTTCATTTTGTAATCCCTGATATCAATATCTATTTGTTACTACAACAACAAAAAATTCAGTGTAATAGCACAAGTAGGGTTTAAGGAGGATAGCGTGTACGCAGACCTTACCCTTACCTTTAAGAAGGCAGAGATTGTTTCGGATAGATCCTCTATTTGTTACTAGTCAAATTAAAATGAGTGACTTGTTCGAGATGGAATGATAGAATAAGAACACCTGAATTTCCACCAAATAAAGTTTAAAAGAAAATATTGAGTTCTCCTATACCAATCCCCCACAATTTGAAGAGATAAAAGAAAAGAAAAAGAAAATTCAAATCTCCAATAATATTAACACTCAACATTGGCCTTTTGGGGCAAAGAAAATGGCGTAGTTGCACCACCACCACCACCACTCGTAGACAACTTCCTCTCAGGTTTGGCTTCAAGTAACATAGACACAACATCCCTCATGGAAGGCCTATCAGCCGGATTTCGACTAGTACAGAGTAACGCTATCCTGAGCAACAACATCATTTCATCCCTCACCCGAGGACACGAAGCGCCAACACTTTTATCCAACACGTTATTTATACCATATTTGTTCTTCATTTTCGACCTCACCCAATCTACAATGCTATTTCCATCACCAAATTCTTGATCTACCGATCTTTTTCCGGACAAAATTTCCATTAGCACCACTCCATAGCTGTAGATGTCACTCTTCTCATCCACTTGCAATGTATAAGCATATTCTGCAAACACACAACATAATTAGTAAACTATAGTACTACTACATTTTAATGGACATGGATTAGTACTTAGTACTACAAGTTAAGAAGTTCTAGAAGTAAGCTAAGTGAGATCATAACTATCTTTCACGAACAAATAGCGGCGAACTCGGAATTTTTACCAATCTGGCTCAAAATACAAAAATGTAAATATAAAAAAATGGCAACAAATTAAATTTTTATTAAAATGATGCAATTTTCTTTCCCTAAATTGTGTATATATGGACAAAACTTTCCTAGTCTACAAAAGAGAACTTTTATGTCGTATGTGTAGAGGGCTAAAAGAGTAGCCATGTGTAGCTGGCTGGTTCCAAACTAAGGATATACTAGAAAACTTGAACCCATTTTGCCAGTGGACAGGACAATGTTTTTATGCTAAGCGGGGTCAACAAAATTATATAACAACGTTTTCTTGAAGAAAGGTAAAATACACCTATATAAGGTGTTATTTTTTGAAGAAGCAGGTTCATATGAAGCCCCTTGACCCTACGTGGGTCTGCCCCTGTGAATAAACGGATTATCTCGGAATGGAAAATTTTAGTGCGCTCTCCTCTTTAATAGATCTTACACGCTATGAATTCGGATTTATCGGTACAGCAACGCAAATATTTAAACATTAGAAAACCAAAAAAAAGGGGGGGAGGGGGTATCATAACATATTGGTTTCTAGCGCCTAGAAATATAGTATGTTTGACTCTTTAATATTAAAGTCAAGGAATGTAGTACTAGTAATAAATTAGGGGGATTAATCATCATGAAGATTCGGATAATACTTTGGGCAAATCTTTGTGGGTCCAAAGAATAACATAAAGTGAAAATCAAAACTAAAGCCTAAGGGCCGAGGGGCCAAATCACGCGCAATTAATTTATTACGTTAAAACTGTAGTAGCAAATCACGGCAAGAAAGAGCAAAAAAGAGAGAAATTGATAATGGTGGTGTCACTCTTACACTTATGATGATTTGAAAACTTTCTTGAAATTATATATTTATATCAAATTCTTACTCATATATCATCACAAAGCACTAATAACAACAACAACGACGAAGGTATTCATTAACTTAACATCGTCGATCCATCTCTCAAATTAAGGACAGCAAAAGTAAACTGCATTCTATAACATATCATCTCCCTCCTACTATGTAAATTTTTTGGAAAAATATCGCAAATTTTCTTTAAATATTATGGCGCACAAGTTCAAAATATGAACTAGTTATACTAGTAACATAGATTCCTATAAGTTGAAACAATTGAGGCACTTAAACATTTGAAAGTGGACAGAAACAAGCATATAAGGGTATGACCTAACGATTAATGAAGTGATTAATAATTATAAGATTTTAGATCAAATTTTAATAGGGACAAAAATATTAAGTAATTTCTTTACTTGCTTCGAACAAAATGTAAACTAACTTGAATATCACGATTAAACAATAAAAAAAATGGACAGAAATGATGAAGATAGACTACTATGAAGTTCACCAAAAACAGCATTTTATGACATGACACCACGTTAAGCATGCAAGTGACTCTTTTCGTCACCCTACAGAACGAACTAAACCGACAGGATGACGATGGATTTTTGGATAAACATTACACAACAGAAAAACACTATCTAAAGCATAAAATAATAAACATTGGATAAATCCAAATTTTCCTTCACATAGTCACTATGGACAGAACTTTCAATCAGATTTTGCTGATCATATAAATTGTATTTTCATAATGGAAGTAACACAAGGCGATGTACAATAAATTTTTGTAGTCCGTTCTTTTTTCGAATTTCGCACATAACAGAAAATTTAGTGTACGAGCAACCTTTTTATATTTTTGAGAACTAAAGATGATAAGGAAATGATTTTTCGAGTTCCGCCTAATGGAAAGGAAAGCATTTGATGAATTAATTCAAATAGTTGTTCACCTAATCTCTCAAATTAAAAAAAAGTTTGCGAATATATAATATATATAAAATTCATGTATAATATGTATAATTTTGTATAATTAATGTATAATCTATATATATCGGCTAGAAAAAGTAAACAATGCATTTGACCGGCAATTTGTGTATGAACTATCAAGAATTCACCCAATAAACCGCCCACCTAATCTTTTAAATTAAAAATAGCTAGTGAATGTATAATATATATTTATAATTCATGTATAATATGTACATAATTATGTATAATCTATGTATACCAGCTAGAAAAATAAATATTGAATATGACCGGCTATTTACGTAAACATTATTTGTGATGACCGCATTGAAAATATTTTTGGGAAAAAAGAATATTCTTTGAAAAAAAGATTTTCGATCGTACCAAACACACACAAGAACACTAGATTTCGAATTTATGTGGTGCAGTTCAAATTGTATTCATCATTGAAAATTGAAGAGAGCAAAAACTTACCAGGTGCAATGTAGCCATAAGATCCAGCAATAACGGACATGGATTCATCACACTGAATCAATTTAGCAACTCCAAAATCAGCAACTCTAGCTTCCATTTCTCCATCCAGAAGAATATTGCTAGGTTTCAGATCACGATGAACAATTACAGGATCACAATCATGATGTAAGTAGCAAATTCCTTGTGCCACCCCTAGTGCAATTTTGTACCTAGTAAATCAATAACAACAATAACTACGTCTCAGTTCTAAATAAATTGAGATCGACTATATCAATCTTTAGTAATTCTACATATAAGTTCAACTCACGTCATTACTGCAACAAAAACATATCTAGTATGATCATTAGTGTATGCAGGAATTTTTGTAAATGGTATCAATATTTGAAGTGAACAAATCGTTTTGTATTTATACCAAATATTTTAATTTTATTTATTATTTACACATACAAATTACGAAAAAAATTCGATAAAGCAGGGTCTTGTGACACCGTATTCAAGCAAGGTGCCTAAGCCCCTGAGTATGATCTCACAAGTAAAGTCCAGGGAGGGTAACCTCTACCTTGTGTGAGATAGAAAAGCTATTTTCGATAAACTCTCGGCTCAATTCAAGTCATTATCATACCAAATAAATTTGAAGTGAAAAAAAATTGTACCTGGTAGACCAATCAGCCACCAAATTTGTATCTTTGTTCTTGCCATGCAACAAGTCATCAAGACTACCATTAGGCATGTACTCGTACAACAACATGGTACACTCATTGTTACTGCAACAACCTAATAATCTCACAATATTCCTATGTCTTACATTGCCTAAGACATCAACCTCAGCCAACACACCCCTTCTCTTCCTTGTTGTTTCCTTCACCTGCTTCCCCCATAGTTTCTTCACCGCTATGATCTCGCCACCTGGCATTTTTGCCTTGTACACTGTACCTGAGACAGATCCAAACGAGTCAACGTTTTGAGTTATTGATGTAGTTTGAATTTCGAGAGTCATTAATTTTATTACAAAATTGAATGAGGAATCTTTAGGACCCGTTTGTCTATAGTTCTTTTCCATTTTTTTTTCTTTTCAAAAAAGTGCTTGTCAATGAAATTTTATAAGTTTTTTGAGATTTTTCGTGGGTACTAGTGCGCACTAGGTAAATCCCCCACTATTTAATAGTCTGCAAACCACACGGGGAATGTAAACCGCACTAGGCAATCCCTGTGCAACAGATTCGACCCAAAAGGCATTGAGGGGGTATCGGTTCCCAGATCATCTATATGGATGACTGCCCTTCAAACCAACTTGGCCACCCCAAAGGGAAAATGAGTTTTTCAAAAGGCCACTTTTTCAAAATTTTTGGAATTTTTTTCCTCACTCACAAAACTGCAATATTGTTTTCAAGTAAGATGCAAGTCCAAACATAATTTCAAATTCCAGGTACTGTTTTTCAACTTAATTCCAAAAAATTTTTTAAATTTTTTTTATAGTTTTAATGTCCAAACGCTTACCTAAGTCTTTTGAAATAAAAATACATACTATTTGGAAACTATATAAAAAGTAGCTCGATCGCGACAAAAAAAAGACTTTTGAAATCCAAACTCCATCACATAAAATTGAGACATAGGGCATAACATTTAGGATGTTTCTTACCTGCAGATCCCATTCCTAGTATCTTGTCTGTGGTTGTTACGCTTTCCAGGACATCATCTGCCGTGAAATTTAACCTTTTAAATGCAGTTAACTTCCACGGTCCAATTTCCTTATCACTTGAAAATCGTTGGCTATAATTCAAATAGAAACATCGGACACCCACAAACAGGAAGCACAATACTACTCCAAATGCTGCAGCAACAATCCAGATTATTACGTCGGCGCCTGTTTTTTTAGGTTTTCGCCGAATTTCTACTTCTCCATTGCTGAGTCCATCCGTCCTGCATGGTTTATGTATAATAATACCACAAAGATCTTCGTTTCCAATGAACGACGACGGATGAAATGTAGAAAATATTGATCCTGAAGATGGCAATGGACCTGTTAATTGATTATATGACACGTTAAAATGTTCCAATGTACTTGACTTGTCCAAATTTGAAGGTATTGTCCCTGTGAGAAAATTATGTGACAAATCAATGTCTGTTATTGAAGGAATTGCAGATATTTCCCAGGGAATGATTCCAGTAAGCGAATTTCGTCGAAAATTCAACGAAATTAGCTTTTCACAATGTTCAATATCCCATGGAATGCTACCATTGAGATTATTTCCTTCAATCTCAATTTTGTACAAATTTACACACCCTTTAAAATCAGGAATTTTTCCAATAAGGCCACTGTAACTCGCGGAGAATATCTGTAAACTCCGCGCTTTCCAAATATTTTCAGGCAACTCGCTGTTAAATGAATTCTCAGATATGTTCAAGTACTCCATTTTCGTGGCATATCCAAAATCTTCTGGAATTTCACCTGAAAATTTATTTTTGCTGATGTCCATGTAAGTGAAATTTGGCAAAAACCCGAATCCTAAAGGAATCGAGCCGTTGAGTTTGTTGTCTTGAATTCTCAACCGCAACAAAGCTGTGCAGTTTGCTAAGGATGAAGGAATCTTACCACTGAACTGGTTTGAAAATAGGATGAGTTTAACTAACTTATTGCTAAGACAAAGATTTGGTGGAATAGGACCAAACAAAGAATTTGAAGACACATCAAGTTTTTGTAACTTTTCATTTGATCCTAATTTTTGTGGTAAAATTCCAGTGAGTGAATTATTCCAAAGAGCTAATAATTCAAGATTTGGTAGCTCACCAATTCCTTGTGGAATTTCACCTGTTAAATTATTGTTCATCAAATATAACATTTTCAGCTCCTTTAATTCTGAAAATCCAGCTGGAACATTGCCAAAGAGATGATTATCTGATAAATCCAGTGATTTCAGCAATGTCAATTGGGAAAAACTCTCAGGAATTGAACCAATTAAATGGTTCTTGAAAAGAAGTAAAAATTCAAGATTTTTCAAGTTTCCTAATTGAAATGGAATTTCACCAGAGAGATTAGCTTGAGAGATATCTAAATAGGCCAAATTTGATAAAGAGGAAAATTCAGAAGGAATATTGCCAGTGTAATTGTTGTATCCAATTTCTATATGTTCAAGTTGGTTCAAGAAACTTAACTCAAGTGGGATTTTACCACACAGTAAATTTCCAGCCAAGTGTAAAAATTTCAACTTTTTGAAATTTCCATAACTTGTTGGAATTTCACCATCAAAGTAACTTCCACCAAGATTTAAGTACTCAAGATTTTGAAGTTGAACAATTTCTTGTGGCAAAGGACCTATGAAACTGTTGCTATAGGCATTTAAATGTGTGAGAGATTTGTGTTTAGTAATACCAAGTGGAAATGTTGAATTAAAAGAGTTGTGACTAATGTCAAGTGTCCTAAGAAAAGGAAATTGGAAAATAATTAAAGGGCCATCAAATGAATTTCCACTCAAATTTAAGTGGTGTAAATGTGTCAAGAATCTAATATCTTGTGGAATTTTACCAGAAAGATTTCTTCTTGAGAGATTAAGTGTTGTAATTTGGCTTGTTTTTTTGTCACATTTAATGCCAGACCATGAACACCAAAAGGGTTCGAAATTGAATTCTGAGAAGGTGGTTGTGGGATTCCAATCTTGAAATGTATTGTTAGGATCTTGAAAAGAAGATTTTAAGGATAAAAGAGAACTGAGTTGAATTGAAAGATTTGAATTAGACAAAACAAGTGGAATTTTTGTGAGAAAGAAGAGAATTGAGAAAAATGTAGTGAGAAAGAGAGAAATGAAATGGTTCATGGTTTTGAGGTTGTGTTTGTGTAGGAAATGGTTGAGAAATAGGCTTTGCAAAGAGTGGTAAATTTAAGGGAAGTAATGTTTTGATGGTTAGAATTGCTTTTTCTCAGTGTTGGATGCAGAGGGTGTTTCATGATGATTAGTTCCTTAGTTTGTTTTCTTTGTCAGAGAGCGGGTGCGGAGGAGGCAGCCGGATATACAGGTATCCCGCGTTCATACAGGGTCTGAGGAAGGGCTGCACCCCAAGAAATATGACGTAGACAGCTTACTCTAATGCAAGCATTAACGGCTGTTTCTATAGCTCAAACTTGTAATCTATAGGAGAGGAAAAGAAAAAGAATATCCCGATATACAGGTATCCCGCGTTCATATATAGATATCCCGATATACAGGTATATACAGATATCCCACATTCATACATGGTTTGAGTAAGGGCTGCGTCCCAAGAAACATAACGTAGACAGCTTATTCTAATGCAAGCATTAGCGGCTGTTTCTATGGCTCGAACTTGTGATATATAGGAAAGGAAAAGAAAAAGAGTATATATAGAAGTCCAAGGACTTGTATTCAATGACAGTGTAACAAAATTTTACACTAGTACCGTAATTTAACCGTTATAATAGGGTATTTGACTTATTTTTTAGGTCATTAATCCCTTACTTATAATAGAGGACTATCTGTAATTATATTTTAAATGATTTAATAATATATAATTTTTAATTATTATCGGTATATAAAAGTTAAACTCAAATTCTAATACCTCAAGTTCAGCAATACCAATTTCTCTTCTTCCTCTTGGTTTTTGTTGTTACTTCTTTAAGTAACTTCCATGCTTCTATTCACACATTTTATAAAAGGTCTGTGTTTCTGTTTTCTTTTGCTTTTTCTGCCTCTCATCTTTATTTCCTTAGTAATTTTTCTCCTTTGTCTGCTCTGTTGCAATACTTTTTTTTTAATTTATTTTTATTTCTTTTCTCCTTCTCTTTTTTGTTTTATCTAGGCACCACTTTTTCATCATTCCTTGTTTTCTTTTTCTTTAACAATCCCAAACAGAATGATATTGATTTTTGTCAATAATAGTGGAAATGTCCCTAGCAGTCTCAGGATCCAAGAAAGTGATTTTTCCATTTCTCCTAATTTCCCAAATTCTGTCATATTTTAATTTTCCTTTTTTCACCAAATTTTCTTCTTTTTCTACTTTGAACTACAAAACTAAATATTGATTCCAAAAGAATAGCTTCATGATTAAGATTTTACAATATTTGAACCGTGATATTATAATTTTAGATTTTCTCAAGTGGTACTTATATTTTATGTTTTAGAGAATTCAATTTTAGCAAATAAATAAATAAGGACTAATATAAAGTCCAATCAAATTCCTCCAACATTTTATAGAGGGCTCTCACTTGATCATAGTCAACCAATCTCAAACGATATTGAACATATTTTCATGTCTTTTTGAGAAACAAATGGACTTTTCCTTTGTGAAAAGTGTACTCAATTTCATATATAATTCCGCTAAAATATTTTTGTTAGTTGAGAAATGTATCCTCCGAATCTAAATGATATTACGAATTTGAATATTGTTGAACATTGTTGCTTAGTTAAATATTCCCTTCTTCCTATTAATTATGTTCAAGAGGGAAAAATAAATAAAAATAGTAAACACTGGACTATCGATGAAAGATCACATATTTAACTGAAAAATAAAACATTCGCAAAAGATTTAATTCACTATATTAAATAAACTGCTAATAAACATAATTTTCAGGTGCTATCCTAGTATTCACTTGGTTAATGATTATTTTTTGGACACTAGCGACGTGAATAATGTATTTAATACCAGCTATTTCCTATCAATTTGACTTTGGTAATTTTATAAAAATGATGGGCATTACTTTGTATCATTAAAGATACTCAATTGTATTCATGACTAAAGAAGAAAGTTAACATTGTTTCCAATTGCTTCTCTTTACTATACAACGAAAAATGTAGAATTTACGTACTGCTACTTGTTTAGAATTTCGGTCAACGGGCACTTTCACTGGTAGAGAAGTTGCATATTTCATCGTGAGGTAAAAAAATAATTATATTCGCTAGTTAATATATAAAAATTTATATAAAAATATGTATATCATATACTAATATATAAATGTACATCTTATGACTATTATTTTTGAAAAAACTACACAGTATAATCGAATCAAAAAATAATAATCAACAAAATACATATTTTATATATTTAGTTAGCGAATATAATTATTTTTAATAAACCCGCCAAATGTGTAACTTCATCATTATTTTTGGGAGCAATTATACTTGGTAGTTTTCTACATTAAATTCATACGACACGTTCAAAAATAGCATAAGTATGGTTGAACTCCAGCATATTATACTAGAGTTCCAGAATAATATGATAGAGTTCCAGCATAAGTAAATTAGAACTCCAACATAATATACTGAAGTTTCAGCAAGTATAATTTTCCAGTATAATATACTGGAGTTTGGAGAACCGATGCTCCAGTCTCCAGTATAGTACATTGGAATCAGTAAAGTATACCGGTCCAACATAATATGCTGGAGTTCATATACAGGTGCACCGAACTCCAATATATTATGCTGGATCGGTCTCTATTGTAGCAAAATAATGACTATTTTTTATTAACTTCGTAAACGATAACTATTTTTGAATGACCAATCCGAAAACTTGCTACGATTTTTACGCTGAATCAGAACCAAAGACCAAAAAGAGTAGAGCCCAGTTACTGGGATAAGTTGTGGGCCGACTTAATGTGGGGCCCAAATTGGGTCTCCTTCATACCCATCATTCGCAAAGCAGCCTATTTATCTGCTTTTGGCGTCACTTTGTTTGGTGGTTCCCTAAATACAGTAATACGTGTGTCTCGTCACGCTTTACTCGCATGACGGTTTGGGTCCCACAATTCTCTATTCTGTGGCCCCCGAATTCTAAACTAATAATTTTTTCTTCTTAATAAATTTTTTAAAATAAATACAAAATTTAAATCAAAATTATTGGGTTCGATCGACCCGTATACGATATGCTGGTTCCACTCCTGGCCATGAGTCCACTTATCAAGTAGTAATAACAAATCCTCATATAAGTTATTCTACTTATGGTAAACTGTTACCTGTATGACTTAATAGAGTAAGAATTTATTTTATATTATAATACTATATAAAAAGTTGAACTCTCCACCTTAGCCGAAATTCAATTGAAAGCAGTCTTTCTACTTTCACAATATAGGAGGTAAAGTTTGCGTACATGTATACTGTGAGCACGTGATTTTTGCCCTATATGAGAATCACTCACAAAAATTCAAAATAAAATAGTTTTGTGTTGTGTGTGATTTTTTGTGAATTTTCGTTTATTTTTTCTTTGTTGTTTGTATTTGTCTATGCGTGTTTATTAGTTAAATTAATATAAAATACAAAATATGTTAGGAGTAATTAAGTTTTGTTTTACAAAAATAAAAATCACAAAAAAAAAAATAATACACTTTACATCTTGCCATTTAAAGGTCTAGTTGTGTGATTTATTTTTAATTGATATTTAATTGTGTGTGTTAATTGTTGATAAAAGTTAATTAGTATTTTTATAAGTTAATTTGATTTTGTAATGTAATCTAGAATTTTTGTTTGTTAACAAATTAGGATTTAAAAAGAAGACAAAAGAAAGGAAGGAAATGAAAATATAGAGAGCAAAATTCAGACTGGGCCATTATTGAGTTAAATTACTTAGGCCCAAACCACACACCCAATCCAGGCCCAAACCGGCAAGCCTCGCAGACGTCCTGAACGACGTCGTTCTGCCACGCCCAATCTGGGCCGTTGATCTCACTTGATCAATGGTCCAGATCGTCCACCCTATAACCCATATCCAGCCCGACCCGTTACCATCTCTCAACCTGCCCCGTATCACCTTAAACGACCCTGTTTAGTCTTAAGTGATTCAATCGGGACCGTTGGATCCCATCATCCAACGACCCTGATTAATCGAGGCTTTTCTAATATACCAAATATGTTACCCTACCCCCCCCCCAAACCAAATCAGACCCCCTTTCACCCTTGTCTCTCTAACCTCAGAGACCCCCCTGTAACGCCGCCCTCAACCACCGGGCTCCGCCCACCAGAAATCGCCTCGCGGTGGTTCCGGTGGCCCAAACAACCCCACCTTCACACCATAGAACCACCTCACCTTCTCTCCTCGAATCCACCATTTGTTTTCTTCGAATCATCCCCAACCCCTTCGAATATCAGATGGAAGATCGCCGAAAAACACAACCCCTCCAATGACCACTAAATTTACACCCTGCGACCCCTGGACTCCCCTCACCACTAGAACCCCCATGGCTTCCTTCGAATCAAGCCCGAACGCCTCGAATCTTGATTTCGAATCAAGAACCCTAGCCACCGCCACAAGCCCCCAATGGCGGCGCCGCCTCCCTTTGACCCCAAATCCACACCCCATCACCACTAGACCTCCCTCATCCCATACCTACCTCCATTTCCCTTCGACTATCACTCCGACTTTTCGAATGGCAAATCACGAAAAACTGAACCCTAGGCTTAAAATTTAACGAGCTGCAAGGATCTTTGGACTAAATTGGACTTTAGTCGTATGTTTTTTGTTATTGGAAACACGCGATTAAGGTCCATTTCAGTCCAAAGCGAAGGGACGAGGAATTTTCAATTTTTTGGTCCGTTTGATTTCCGGGTATCCTTCAATCCTCTTTTTCTTTGTTATTTTTCGTTTTTTTTTTCATCTTTTTATGTTTCTTCTCCTCCTACTCCGTTTCTGTTTTGATTTTGTGATCGAACTAAGTCAGTTAGTTTTTGTATGCTTAAGTTTAGAGATTAGTTCATTACTTAGGCAGTAATAATATTGAATTAATTTGATCATGTGACTATCATTTGTCAATCTCTAAGTTCCGTTGGTTTTCAGTTCAGTTAAATGCATTATTTTGTCTCATTGGCTTCAGTTCACTTACCTCAGTAACTGATTGAGTTTGGTAGGTTTGAATTGGTTATAGCTGCATCTCTAGTATAGGCTTCGAGGGTGATTTAGAATTTGAAGTTTGAAAATGTGTTAGCTTGAGTGGCCTGTCAGGTGATACTAGCGGATCAACAAGTTAATACATTGATTAATACACCTTAGGGTCAGAAAGAAAAAGAGATCACATGGGCACCATTGTTACAAAGTCTGAAGGAATTAAAACAGAAAACATGCTACCCATTCTTAATTAAAATAGGCTGCCCGTACTCCTGTGATTTAATAAAAAGAAAAACAGGTCAGTGGTGCCACTGACTAGTGTTTTAATATTCTGGGTGGGGAATGCAGGGAATATCATGGGTAAAAAATGGATTTTAAAGGGCTGGCAGAGCTCTTTGAGGAGGATAAATAGAACATCTTTGGATAGTTTTCGGGAGGTCTTTTTTTTTAGACAACATTTGGGAGAGTTAGGAGAATTTGAGAAAATTCACAGAGAGATAGAAAGCTGTTAATGCATTCAGTTTTTTTTACTGTCTCTTTAAAATCCTTCACTAATCCGTGAGGTTCTCAATTCACTGAAACAATTATTGATTCATTGAGGGTTAGAAGTGGTTGAACTTTCATTTCCTTCTTAAGAACCTGGTTTGAATTCTGAAATAAAGTTACTGTCCGTTGGATTGGGTTGGTTTCATTGGGTATTTGGTTGAATCTAGAACTGTCCATTACTGCTGCTGAGATCCATTGCCTCTAGTTTTATTGCTGCTGTTATTGACCTCTTATTCCTTTGCTCTCTTCTTGATTTCCAAGTACATGTTCTGAATTTCAGTATCCTGTAAAACATCAGCTGATAATGAAATAAGATGGAAGTTTTGATTATTTCCAGATCCTTGTTTAGCCTTGTATTGACTGAACTGTGCACATTCAAAAATAGTTGGATAGATATTAATAACATATGAAGTGTTGATGTAGTTTGAAATTTACTTACATGAATGATAGACGTATGGCCTGTATAATTAGGACTGCCAGTTAACTTGGATTGTTTATGATTACCAATCTGTATTGATTTGTTAATTAGCCCAGGGTAGACATATTCAATAGTTAATTGAATTGTTGATAACACAAACTAGAAATTTATTCCAGGATCGGGTGTATAGTCCCTTGATCTGGTGTATAGGTTAGTTGTAATTAAAATTAGACTGTACCAGACTGTTTTACTACTTTTGGACTGTTCTGAATTTCAATATGATAGAGTATGTTACTTGGAGATAGCAGATTCAATGGATTTGTATGTAATGTTAGACAAACTGTATAACTGAATTGAATGACTGAACTATATGAGTTTTCCTCGGCTAATAATTTTGTCTAGTACCAGCTTTAGCAAAACTTAGCTTGGTCTCGTGCATTAGTTTAATTGTAGGTCAAAAACTATTATGAAATATAAAACTGGAAATCAACAAGAATATCAGTTATAGTGTGTTTGGATATGTTAATCCAGCTGTGGGATTAAAACTCGAAGGTCAGTGTGTTAGTTCACTAAAAATGAGAAAAGAACGTGTCGATAAAACAGAGTCCAGAACTTGACTTTAAGTATTTCAACTTTGCTCCTAAAATTCGAGTGGTGCATATGTTTTCCTGAATGGTGTTGAACATTGAATTGGTAAAAATGCATGTGTTAACAAATGATTAATATTGTGATTTTAAAATTCAATCCTTGATTCATAACTAGCTTGTGTCAAATTGACTGTGTTTCTGGCCAATCGCAAATTCAAAGGAGGTCTGGGTTGTTTAAAAAGTCCAAACGTGTTTGCCTCCATCCAAATCGTATTTGGGTTTGGCTCCATGTGAGGTCCAGTACGAAACAACCTTTTCTTAAAAGCTGACGCTCTTGCCTCAAGCTTGGGCTGCCTGGGTCCTAACGCCTGGGCTAATTACATTTCTGATGAACAATTCGGACTGGACCCGCGTGAGGCATAAAGCTGGCCGGCCTCTCTTGAAGTAAAAAATGCTGGTTATTTCTATCGGGTCGTATTTGAGAGCAGACACATTAAAAGTTCTTATTCGTTTAAATTGCGGATTTAATTTCGATACCTACTTTAGGCCTGTTAATAAGATCCTATTAGGGGCAGTACATAATAGAAAACCGTTAGTTTACTTTAGGATAGCCTTTAAATCATAAAATGATATGAGCCTTGCCAAACAAAAATGCATAAATTGCGGGGCCCTCATAAATGCATATATTAAAAATACTTATACTTCGGAATGGGCCGTTTAGCGAATCGCACGGCTTTTGCCCCAAAATAATAACGCGCTAGTCACTTTAGGCGCGCTTTTAATAATTTATCTTCTTAAACTCGGGTGCACATTTATGTGACCCAAATCCAAATCTCAACGGAGCTGAAATATGTCAACAACCACGGGTGCATTGATTGCGACGTGGCTCTAAACTCGTTTTCGCGACGTTGCAATTCTATTAAAAATAATAATAATAAGAGCGGTTTAAAGTTAATAAAAGCACACAAGTTATAACATGTACTAAAAAACAGATATTTCGCCATTACAACAATTTAAGCGACCTTGCTAGAGCCACGGGATCTGGGGGTGCCTAACACCTTCCCTCGGGTCAACAAAATTCCTTACTTAGAATTTCTGGTTCGCAGACTTCATTTGGAAAGTCGAAAATTTCCTCGATTTGGGATTCAAGATAAACTGGTGACTTGGGACACCAAAAGCTAAACCTTTCCCAAGTGGCGACTCTAAATAAATAAATAATCCAATTTCGAATAATGTTAATTTAAATTGGAAAAACTTCCTTATATATTTATCCTTCGGGGTGATGCGTGTAAAAAGGAGGTGTGACATATACTATCCTGGATCCCACTTGTGAGATTATATTTATGATTGTTGTCACTTGTATGACTTAATAGAGTAAAAATTTATTTTATACTATATCATTTTATATAAAAGGCTAAATGATAATTTTGAGTGGAGTTCTTCCCCCAAAAATACTTTGAGACAAGGCGCCAATGCACAGGCTAGCCAATAATTGTAAGAACCTAAGCTCAAACTCCAAAATCACTACTACAGTCATTTTCCATGGAAGCCGAAGCCAATGAGCCGTCCTGATCATGTAACATATAAGGGTGGTGTCATTTGTATATTCTTTCTAATAATCGTTGTATTCGAGTCAGTTTGCGCACACGACTAATTCTACTATATACTTGATATCTCCCACCAGTAACAAATATCAAATAAGTTTATCCATCAAAACTTGAATAAATAGAAAGAAAATACCTATTATTTGTTTCTACTGAAATTTATCTGAGATAACTCACTTTATTAATTACTAGACCACACATTTGAGTGCCTTATTTGTATCTTTTTCATGAAAATTATGAGTTTCAAATTTCTATTGTTCGAAATCCACAATAAAAAAGAAAAGTAGAAAAGGGTCGATTGAATATGACTAAACAACAAATCCTACCACGAAAGTATACGATGATAGGTGTCCGAGTATACTGGTTATATACTGATTTATGTGTGGGAGCGTAGCTTCTACTGTTTCTTCCTTTAATGGTTTTTTTTTTCCATCCGGTATTCGGTACCCGCATTAGAGCCAGACTATATCCGGATTCGCGCCGCGTAGGGCCCCTTTCGGGGGGAAGCGCTCCCTACCAAGAATTTTTCCATACCCAGAGCTCGAACCTGACACCTCTGGTTAAGGGAAGAGCAGCCCTATCCACTGCATCACATCCTTTGGTGGTTCTTTCTTTAATGGTTGTTAAAGCGGTTGCTTGGATTTACTCAGTATGTTACAAATCGAATTAGCCTTGTCATGGTTGACTGAGTACGGAATTTAAGAAAACAGAGAAGACTTTTAAACTTGTAGTATAAAATGAGGCATATATATTTTGTGTGATTATAAATCATTGCATAAAGGTAAATTGTTTCAAAATATGAAAAACAGTCATTCTTTTTTGCACGGCCTAAAAAGAAAATAGGTTCATATAAATTGAGACGGAGGGAATATAACCTTCTAGTTGTTAACGGTTATCGATAATGTATAGTATGTATATATATATATATATATATATATATAT
>MU725415.1:41468-81490 GCA_026770625.1 Nicotiana glauca
AATATATCGTATTGTTACTTTAAATACAATAATTATCTTAATATTATTTAAATTTTATTGTATCACTCGTAATGGTAAATACTTTATTATGTAACGAACAATTTGATGTAATCATACTTTTTTTTTCTCATCTTGCCGTAATTATAAATTTATTTTACTCAGTATCCTACGTTTTCTAATATTTATTTTATCCTATCCTGTACATTTTTGGGGGTTAATATTATAAGTTTATTCTTCGAATTGTTGGTGTGTGTATGATATTATGAAACGATAGAAAACAATAATATAATACACTAAGATATGATACGTAACATCCATGTGTTTAACTTAAAAGTTATGAAAATATTTTAGAGCAAATCAATCAAAGATGGAGGGGTAAATCTTAGTCAGACATAATAAATCCCAAATCAAAAAGTTAACACTGTAGATCACATACAAAATGGAGAGGGGATAGATGATCTTATTGAGATTTAATATTATGCCTTTCATTAATTGACGAGGCAAACCATTTACATGTCTTCCCTGAAATTCATACATTTCTATCAAGAATATTAGGAGAGAGCTGTTAATCTATTCCCAAAGAGAGCCAAGAGCCCCCAGTTGGCAGCTTTCCCTTGCTATATATAGTTGAGGCACCCTTGCTTTTTGCTGGGCTCTACGTCCTCCTGCCTCCAAAATGCTTTAGACGTACCCACAAGCGTCGCCCTTGTCGACTTTTTGGATGTCGGGGAGGAGATACGAAGTGGGTGCATCTGCCTTTCGCCGCTCGACCATTTGGGTGAGAATCCTGGCCAATTTGGTCGTGGTAGTCAGATTTTGACCAATACATTTAGTCCCTCTCTGTCGGGGTCGTCCTCTACGGGCTCAATAGACGGATAATGATTGTTACAAATGCGAAAGAAATTTGGCTTGCGATTCTTCGTTCCTTAGTCACATATTTTGGATTCATAACAAGACGCAGCTTTCTATCGATTCCCATGGATTGTTGCGACAACTTCAGAACCGAAACATCATTTGGTATTACAACATTGTTTCGTGGTCATCGCCATTATTACACATGTTCCTGAGGGACTGAAATGTTTCGTGCCTTATTAGATTTGATTGGTGACTCTTCGGTTTCGTGCTTGGGGGAATTTATGCCTCTTATAAATAGAGAAGAATTATCATTCGATTAACGTGCTTCTTTATCTTTTGCTTGAGAGAATCTAGCAGATACACTTGCTTTCCTCGTTTATTGCAAACTTTCATCCTTTCCTTTCGTTATTTCTTCGGAAGATTTTCTCGGTAAAAATGGCTATTGGTTCTTCTCGCGATGATATCCCTGCTGTTGATCCAGTACCAGAAAATGCTGCTCGGGCCGTTGGAGTAACCGATACGGTGGAAGAAGAGGAGGTCCCAATAGTGGCTGAGATCCTTTTGCGCCCCGGGTGGGATTTGAATGACTTTAGTATTCGTGCCGGGGCCGAACCGAAACATGTCCCCTCCATTCTGAGAGAAAGGGACATTGCAGAGTTGAAAAAAAGGTGAGGGATCCCCAATAACGTCGATATACGATCGACAGTGGGGAATGATATTGTTCATTTCGATCGCCCGGGGTACTGCGTGATTTACTCCTACCCCTTTCTCATAGGGTACACACTTCCTCTTCCTTTGCTCGTGGTGGATTTTTTTTGTTTTTACGAGGTATTCCCCGCCCAGCTTTCACCGTATTTGTACAAGTTATTCCTCATGCTGCTTAAATACGTGGAGCTCGCCGATCGTGAGGTCAGGTTCGACCATATGCTCAGCATCATTGCTCCTCAACTTATTCGTGGCTCAATGATCCATATGCGTCTTCGAGGGTTGAGGAGTTTTGTGGTGAAGATGACGATCGGGCCAACCATCATTTTTATGAGAATTATTTCTATGTGCGGACTGAACATATAGTAGCGGACCCAAGGGGATTCCCTGAGAGGTGGAAATTTGCACGTAAGTTTTCGTGTTTTTAGTCGGCGAGATATCCGACCGTTTTTTGTTTTGTCGTTTAATCTTTATCTTATCTTTGCAGCTGATAGATTGCCTACTTCTCCTGTCGAAGGTATTCGCGAATGGGTGAGTGACATCCTCCCTCATAAGTGAGGATTCGCACTTGGTCGGCTTTTCATGAAATGTTTGGACGCAGGCCCCTTACAGGTGAGACAACGTTTCTGTTTGCTGTTCTTTATTTTATTGCTTAGCTTCTTATGGGTCGTATGTCGATGTTAGGGAGAGTGCGGAGGACGAGGGCTCCTCCGTTAGCCTTTCATCAGTCGGTCGCATCTGCTCATCCGATCGTGGTACCTATTGCCTGACCTTCATCGAGGTTGCTTCAGTTGAATCTGCAGCCTTGGTGACTCCCGCGAGGGCCACTTCTCAGGATGAGGTCCCGATCAGTATTGCTCGTCCGACGAGCGAATTTTCATCTACTGGGGAAGAGGAGGGGCCGTCGAAGAGATGAAGAGTGGAGTTTGAGACTGCGACCCCAATAGTGATTCATCTGGACGACTCTCCAATGATGGGCTCTTGAGATGGTGTTGCTATAGTTCCTCCCGTGGAACCGGTCGCCACTCGCCGATGTCTGTGATCAGCAACCAGGAGTTTCTACCGTTTCCCCGGCTCAATCAGAGATTCCTCCCATTATCGGTGAGCAACAACATGTTGCGGCGGAAAATCAAACTTCTGGGGCCGCCGTTATAGTTTTGGACGTACCCTCGTCTTCTGCGGTGGGTCGTGCCTCCTCAAGTGCAGAAAGGGGAAATGACGTAAAGGTTGACGACTACAAGTCAAAGTCGGATCTGGACCCTGATGATGTCAAGATGTTTGAGGAGGGCATTACCCACTCAGTGGTTCATGCGAGGGGCTCGGCCCGTATTCTACAAATCCCTTCTGCTGTCAATCTCTTTGCGGAAGGGGAGGACCTGGTGCCGCAGTTCAGCCTGCAGTGTTCTGACGCCAAAAATGAGGTTCTTCGGACTGTTCCTGATGCTTATCTAATAGATGAGGTGGCCACTATGGTCTTAAGGGTACGTTGTACTTTCCTCTCATTTTTTTTCATTATTTCTGATAATACTGCTCTGACCCTGTCTTTGCATTTTTCAGACGTATATGGTAAAAGTGGAGAGCATCCGTAGGGCCAACATCCAGGCCGGGATTTTCTTGAAGATGTTGGAGAAGTATCGTCACTACCGCATAAGCGGTAGAGGACGAACCCCGGGAACCGGAATCTAGGTGAGGAATTGGAGAAAAGTGACCAGGAGTTGATGCAGGTTATCCGCAGCAAGAGTGTGCTCAAGGAGAAAATTTGAATCAAGGACGAGGAACTCGAGTTGGGGAAATAAGCCACCGCAGAATGTGAGCATCTGCAGGAGAAATTGAGGTTGATGCAATCAGAGATAGATCAGAATTTGACTAGGGTCGAGGGCATGAACGTGGAATGGAGGTGAAAATTGGCGGCTCTGGAGAGCAAGGTCGCTGGGTTGGAGAGAATTGAGAATGCTTGGTCCAAAGCTTCGGCGAGGGCGAAGGCCTTAGAGAACACAATCGTCGTCCTTCAATACGAACAAGAGTCAGAGAGGGCAATAACTACTCTCGGTAGACTAGGCTTGAAGAGCGTATCATCGAAATTGATCAAGAGGAGTCGGTTATGGGAGATCGAGTTGCAACATTATAGGCAGAAAATGAGCGACTGTTGGCTCAGATTGATTCTTCCTCCTCTACTGTCTCCTGCCACACATACGAGCTTTGGGTTTACGCTAAAGCCCAGCGGGATATACAAGCGTTTGTGGGAGGCGAGTAGTGTGATAAAGGTCGCTTATGGAGAAGCGCGAGCGAAAGCACGGGAGGCTCACATCAATTGTGGGTATGATGCGGCGATGCCTGAAGGAACTGGGGACGCAGATGACGACGATGGAGAGCTTCCGGGAGATGGTGATGGTGAAAGCGATCGTGACGGCGGTGATGACTCCGAATGAAGAATGTCGTTCTTGTCTGTTTTTAGTTGTTCGTTGTTTATCGTTGCTTCTTCCCCTTTTTTTCCCGTTCATTTCTTCCTTTTTCCCCCATTTTTCTTTTCGTTGACTTGGGCTATATGTAAGCGGCGACAGTCCGTACAATGACTTTGTATAAAAGAGGGTTTTTTTTCTTGGTTTGTTATTCGGTCGAAGTCATAATCTTCTTGCATTGGCGGAGGCTCGTTAGCGTTAGAGGGTGTTATTTCAATTTGTGGAAATAGTAACCTGTCATCGTTCGATCGAGGTCGAACTCTTCTCTTTTTGGCGAAGGCTCTTAGCCTTAAAGGGTGTTATTTCGACTTGTCGAAATAGTTACCCGTCGTCGTTCGACCGAGGTCGAACTCTTCTCTTTTTGGCGAAGGCTTAGCCTTCAAGTGTGTTATTTTGAAATTATAACCCGTCGTCATTTGATCGAGGTCAAACTCTTCTCTTTTTGGCGAAGGCTCTTAGCCTTAAAGGGTGTTATTTCAACTTATCAAAATAGTAACCCGTCGTCGTTCAATCGAGGTCGAACTCTTCTCTTTTTGGTGAAGGCTCTTAGCCTTAAAGGGTGTTATTTTGACTTGTCGAAATAGTAACTCGTCGTCATTCGATCGAGGTCAAACTCTTCTCTTTTTGGCGAAGGCTCTTAGCCTTAAACGGTGTTATTTCGACTTATCAAAATAGTTACCCGTCGTCGTTCGATCGAGGTCGAACTCTTCTCATTTTAGCGAAGGCTCTTAGCCTTAAAGGGTGTTATTTCCCTTCAAAATAGTAACATGTCGTCGTTCGATCGAGGTCGAACTCTTCTATTTTTGGCGAAGACTCTTAGACTTAAAGGATGTTATTTTGACTTGTCGAAATAGTAACCCGTCGTCATTCAATCGAGGTTGAACACTTTGATTTTTTGGCAAAGGCTCTTAGCCTTAAAGAGTGTTATTTCGACTTGTCGAAATAGTAACCCGTCGTCGTTCGATGGAAGTCGAACTCTTCTCTTTGTGGCGAAGGTTCTTAGTCTTAAAGGGTGTTATTTTGACTTGTCCAAATAGTAACCCGTCTTCGTTCGATCGAGGTCGAATTCTTCTCTTTTTGGCGAAGGCTCTTAGCCTTAAAGGGTGTTATTTCAATCTGTCGAAAATAGTAACCCGTCGTCATTCAATCGAGGTCGAACATTTTCATTTTTTGGTGAAGGCTCTTAGCCTTAAAGGGTGTTATTTCGACTTGTCGAAATAGTAACCAGTCATCGTTCGATCAAGGTTGAACTCTTCTCTTTTTGGCGAAGGCTCTTAGCCTTAAAGGGTGATATTTCGACTCGTCGAAATAGTAACCTGTCGTCAGTCCCAGTTTTTGGAGAGCCAGATATCTTCTGGGGGAGTCCCAGTCCGTTTGACGTTGCTCATAGCGGAAGATGCAATGTCGGAGAATGTGGAACATTGTTGTCTCGCTTGGGTTTGCCCTGTGCGAAAGTTGAGGTTTCTTTGTCTAGCCTGTCTTCTGGCTTGGAGGTATCGTCGGCGGGCAGTTCCGTAGTTGCTTTGTTGTTAGTTTTCGGTCCTTCTATTGAGATATTTTTCTTTCACTCGTTCGCCTGCGCGACCATTATATTCTAGCTTGAATGGTGATTAGGAGGTAATCTGGAATGAAGTTTCCTTTGCCTCTCGTCTGCCGGTCCGATGGGGGAGGGCTGATGGGTAACATCACTCGCCTCGTTTGGTGTGCCGATGGTTGGTGGAATGAAGGTTTCTGAGATTGATAATTTTATTCGGCCCTTCTCCCCCTATTGCGTTGCCCCTTTAACTCGTGCGGATTAGGTTTTTCCTTCGTGATGTTTTTAGTGAGTGATCGTATTTCTCGGTCTTTGATCTGGGGGAGACTGAGAAATTCACTAAAAAATCTCCCCAGACACGCCAAATTTTTTGACACAAAAGTTATGAAAATCTTTTAGAGCAAATCAATCAAAGATGGAGGGGTAAATCTTAGTTTTATATAATAAATCCCAAACCAAAGAGTTAACAGTGTAGATCACATACAAGATGGAGAGCGGATAGAGGATCTTATTGAGTTCTAATATTATGCCTCTCATCAATTGATGAGGAAAACCATTTACATGCCTTCCTTGAAATTCATAAGTTTCTATGAAGAATATTAGGAGAGAGTTGTTCAGCTATTCCCAGAGAGAGCCAAGAGCCCCCAGTTGGAAGCTTTCCCTTGCTATGTATAGCTGAAACACCCTTACCTTTTGCTGGGTTCCACGTCCTCCTGCCTCCAAAGGGATTTAGACGAACCCTCAGGCGTCTCCCTAGCCGACTCGTCGGATGTCGGGGAGGAGATACAGAGTGGTTGCATCTGCCTTCTGTTGCTCGACCATTTGGGTGAGAATCCAGGCCAGCCGGTCGCGGTAGTCAGATTTTGACCAATACATCATGCAAATACATTATGTTACATTAACAACAATTATTCTCTACTTTTTGTGTCAACACTGTAAAAATTTGGTCCCTTTCCCCCGAGAAGTTTTATTTTGTATCTTACACAACTTACATTAGTTGTGTGAGACTTCTTTTTTTTCCATAAATTTGTGGACCCCAATCTTATATTTTTGGGTACATAAAAATCTGGGTCCACAAAACTGTGAGACAAAAAAGATATCTCATACAACTAGTATCAGTTGTACGAGACACAAAATAAAATTTTCCCTTCTCCCCTCTCTTCACCCTTTACGTTATAAATTCTTGAAATTCGTTGAGGACACGGTAGAAATCAACAGAAGCTGAGAATGCAGCAGGAAGTTGACAGTCAATATGAAGTATGAACAATAAACTGGTCCTTAAAAAATTATAGAAATTGGATGAGGGAAAAAAAGAACATGTCTGCTCAGTTTATACGACACGAATACTGTTTAGACACTCAAATACTTTTTCATTGATTACATCTTCCCAACATCTTACAATATTTAGTTATAAATTATTGATCTAATACCTTTAATGTTTTGTAAGTTCAACTCAGGAATTAGATATTTCGTCCTCGTATTTCAAATCGCATAAATTATTTTGGGACAAAGGAGGTACCAAAAGAATTGACCCTCTAGAACTTGTTTGAATTAATTTCATGAATTATCACTCTAACTTTGACGCTATTTGCATGAAAGTTACTAAACGACTTTTTTTTTAATAAAAAATTACTAAATTATTTTTGTAAATAAAAGTCACTCAACTATGCCTAAGTGTAAAGTTAAGTAACTTTTTAATTATACAAAATTTTGTAATACTTAAACAAAATTAAAGTTTTTTTTTTTTACAAAAAAATAGTTTAATAACTTTATTGAAATAACATAAAAATTGATGATTCTCTCCCCTACGTATCTACCTTAGTAGGAGAAAAGGTAATTTCATTTACCACACAATGACTTTATATTTGTCTTAGTGGAGGACAAAATCATTAAGCTCTGAAGGAGATTGAGAAAGGGCATGTCAAAAGTCCCATCTCTAGTCAACTAAACATTCCCTTACCCTTTCTTAGGAAAAAAAGAAAAGAAAAAGAGGCTATTTCCAAGTAGAGTTTGGGAGCTCGTTTGGGCGAAAAAAAAAAAAAAATGACTTTCCGAAATTAGTGTTTGGTCATAAAATTTTTAATTTTCACTTGAAGATGAATTTTAAATTTTTTTAAAAATTTGAAAAACTCCAAAAAGCTATTTTTCAAATTTTTTACTCAGGTCACTCACAAAAATTCAAAAACAACCGAAAATTATATTCATATCCAAACACAACTCTAATTTTCAAATATCATTTTTATTTTAATTTTTTTATACTTTTTTTTTCGAAATTTTACAACTCTTATATCCAAACGCCCACTAAGCTTCATACACTAACGATACGATTGGTTCACTTAGAAGATAGATACTAATAAACATTACTCCCTCCGATCCATTTTTTTTCTTTTTGACCTTTTTTGTGATCCACAATATTTAATTTTTTCAAATATCAAGAAAGAAATAATCTTTTTTTTTTCAAAATTGCCCTTGGGAGTCTAAGAATATTTGTTATATTTTTTAATGAACAAATTAAGGTTACTATGGTCATTTTTTATTGTTAATTAATTGTAAAATGTTAATTCTTTAATATGTATAAAAACAACTAAAAAAACCAATTACAGTGGATTGGAGGAAGTAATTAATAACTTGATGAAAATGATACTTATAAGAAAACTCAATTGTAGGTAAATATTTACAATGTCAATGCATATAACTTAAATCCTAGTAAAACATGTACCATTTAGGAGCATAACGAACACGACCTAATCTTCAAAGAGCATTAAATCTTTGTTTCATAATGATCGACCTGAAAATAACCTTAACTTTTTGGTGATTAGATAGCTAAAGAAGGTAATTAAGGCATGTGACCTGTTAACTATTCCCATAATTACTCGTTTGGAAACATTTAAATATTTAGAGTGATGTAAGAAATTCAACATTGACAACAAAAGGATTTCAAAGGAGGTCCCATATATATATCATTGCAATTCATAAATTGAAGTTGCTTTAAAGTGAAGATATATGAGTATTATGTCCCACCTGCAATTATTTCCTAAGAATAATAAAGGAAAAATGATATTTTATAACCGCTTTTAAAATAATAACTGAAATATATATATATATTTTTTGTATGTATAAAAAATTAAAAAAATTATACACTTTTCCAACTACCGTAACTAATTTCTGCTGCGAGCTAAAATTGATATATGCCCAGGAATAAATAGACAACAAAATTATTTGTGCCTTCTAAAGCTAGTATAATTAGTTAAAAATGAATAGGAACTATATTGAGAATGTTTTTAGGAATTTCTAAAAGTATATGCGCAAAATTACAGGAAAAAGAGTATCACGATGCTCTTATTTTCCTCTTGATAATCATTTCCTCCAAGATATATAATATCTTGTCCAAGAGACTAATTGGTCCTTTATCTTTCTACTATTTGTAATAACTGTTCTTTTACCCTACTTATAGCATTTGAATATAAATGGACAATTTTATCTTTTTAACAGCTTGCTGCCACACAAAATGACATAGCTGTGATTCATTTGCTCTTAAGCATTCACAAAAATTTACAGTGATAGCATTTTCATAAATGTTGAAAGTTAAAGTTAAAGCTCTACACCTGAGACTTGAAATTCATTTGGTGGAAAATGAACAAAGCCATGCCACATTGTGCATTCCTTGCAGGTTTGTAAACATTTTTCCTACCTTAGCATGCAATAGTTTAAGAAACTGCACTGTATCCCATACCCCTAAAGCAACAACAACGACATAAAACCTCGTGCTTCACAAGTTGAGTTTGGAAAGGGTAGTGTATATGCAGACCTTACCCCTACCTTAAAAAGATAGGGCGCCTGTTACCAATGGACCCTCGGCTCAGGAAAGATAAAATAGATCAGTAGCATCAAGCAATAGCTAGTTTAATCAAGTTAGGACTAATAATTTCAGCTTAAGTAAAACCAATAAACAATTAAAGAAACTTAGTTTAACTATCCGAAAATACAGTGAACTATAGTTAATATATGGTGAACACAAAAGATGTTCCAAAATTCCCGCACCCTATTTTGTATCAACACTTAGAGCCCGTTTGGACATAAGCAATTTTTTCTTTTTTCCAATATTTTCACACTTTTCCAAAATTAGCGTTTGTTCATAAAATTTCTAATTTTCACTTGAAGATGCATTTTGAAAATTTTAGAAAATTTAAAAAACTCTAAAAACCTGTTTTTCAAAATTTTCACTCAAATCACTCATAAAACTTCAAAAACAATCCAAAAAATTATATTCACATCCAAACACAACTCAAAATTTCAAATACCATTTTCACTTGGAAAAAATTTTCAACATTTTTTGGAATTTTACAATTCTTATGTCCAAATGCCCACTTAGAGCCCGTTTGGACATAAAATAAAATTCAGCTTTTTCGGTTTTTTTTTTTACTTTTTTTAAAACTTTTTTCGAAATCATTGTTTGGCTATAAAATTTTTAATTTTCACTTGAAGTTAAATTTTGGAATTTTTCAAAAATTTGAAAAACTCAAAAAAACTGTTTTTCAAAATTAACTTATATCTCTCACAAAAATTCAAAAACAACCCAAAATTATATTTATGTCCAAACACACTCTAATTTTCATATATCATTTTCAATTGAATTTTTTTTTCACTATTTTCCGAAATTTTACAATTCTTATGTCCAAACGCCCACTTAATCTTACATTAGTCCATTTTCCGCAGGGTTGATGTAAAAATTGTGTGGGGTAGCCACTTTTTAAAGTGGTATTTACTTTTTATCCAACATTTTTAATGCTTAGCAATAGTAGCCACTAGTCTATTAAAATTAATATGAAAAAACTGTATTACCCTTTCTTCTATCTCTTTCATGTGTTAGGGAAAACTGTGCTGCCATCTGTTGAGGTTTCAAATAGACCTCCTGCTGTTAACTTTTCGTCACGAGCTTATTAATTACAGAAACAAATTTTATGCTACTGCTAATTAACACAATTGCTGGGGAATTATAAGGGGATCTGTAGCCTCAATGCGTGTTTGGTATCACATATAGTCTTCAATAAATACATAAAAATTCCAATTAAAAATGTTCACCTCAATGGTATCTGGTTGCAGCAGAAGACGGTTGAGAGGATATGCATGGTGTACAGTCATCATTTAAATTATATAGTACTCCTAGTAAAATTATTGACCCAATATTAATGGATCAATGCGTTTATGCCCCGGCCGTTCCTCCAACGTTGTAAGCTTATACAACAAGCAGTTTCTTCAAACCGTTATTATTCTTATTGTGTGTTTGCATTTAATTTATTTTGTGTTAAAATAAATTAAAAATTAAGGACAATAGGTCCTGAACTTAGGCTAAGAAGCCCAAAAGTTAAGGACAGGCAGTCCTTAACTTACAGTTACAAGTTCAAAAGTAAAGGACAATAGGTCCTTAACTTTTCCAAGTTCAAAAGTTAAGGACAGACAGTCCTTAACTTACAGTTACACATTCAAAAGTTAAGGACAAGCAGTCCTTAACTTATAGTTACAAGTTCAAAAGTTAAGGACAGACAGTCCTTAACCTACAGTTATACGTTTAAAAGTTAAGGACAAACAATACTTAACTTACAGTTACAAGTTCAAAAGTTAAGGATGCTTGGTATTGAAGCTTGAGTTCCAAGTTCAAAAGTTAAGGACATGTAACCTTGAAGTCCTGAACTTATAGTTCCAAGTTCAAAAGTTAAGGACATATAGTCCTGAAGTCCTGAACTTAGAGTTACAGGTTAAAAAGTTAAGGACACGTAGTCTTGAAATCCCGGACTTAGAGTTTCAAGTTCAAAAGTTAAGGACATGTAGTCCTGAAGTCCTGAAGTTAAGGACATGAGCAGAAGGGTATTTTCGTCCAGGCAGTTAAAGCTTATTAAACCAGTGGCTAAAGACTAAAGACATTTAAAACACTGGCTTTAAAATAAAGACATCAGCTGTTAGTGGCTATTTGTGCACATCGCCCCACGTTTGACATCACCTTCAATAACATGTATCTCAAATTAGTTTTAAGACATACAAAGATAACTCAGTTCACTCTGATGTCCGATCAAAATTTTGCTAAACCCATGGACTCAAGCTGCTAGTCGAACAATGATACAAACCTGGGGCCATTGCACTTATTGTTGACAAGACTCATAAAAAACTTGCCATCTTTTGCTACTCTCCACCTTTCACTTTTCTCTTCTTTCAATCAAATATAGGAATATCCGAAATTAGATATGTATTCACAATTTAGAGATATTTTTTTTTATAATTAAACAATTTATACTAGCCATAACTGCAATTCTCTCCCTTTATCTGAATTTGGAACCGACTATGTTTCGTGAAGTTTACATTAGTTGGTCAGCCTTCTGCTTCCCCAAGCCCCAAGTCATGCATAATCTCCAAATATCGATTTAAACAACCCAAGACACATTTACACCTTTGGTGTCTTATATTTGAGGCAAAGGGAGGGTCCAACCTTTCAAGCAAAAATCAAACAAGATAATCATCTTGCTTAAGAAAGTTTGAATTTTTGTCTACTTTTTCTTCCTTCTTGTTAAGAATACTTGTTTAAGATCTAGTCTACTTAATCATCATAGGTTTCATTTCTCCACTTTGGCTACCTTTTTTGCCCAAGTTTTCAATGCTTATACTTACCAAAAAAAACTCTGTACGTTACTAGACGCTTATATAGACATTGGAAGACAACCCATACAGCCATGATAGTCCTCTATGATCACTTATTTTCCATGGTTTTAACATCCATCACTCTGCTTCTTTTGGAGCACCTGTGTATAAATCTCTCTTATCTATTTGGCTATTCTTGATTTCTATTTGAGGATCACTTATGAGTTGCAAAAAGCAGGAATGAGATTTTATCGTATAAGAGGAACCAAACCAAGAACAAGGATTTTACAAGTTTTCTGCAGCTGGAGGCAATCCGAGCACTGGTTAAGAAATTGATATGATGAATATGCGCGCAAGTACTTAGCATGCTGAACAGAAGGCTTCTAAGTCATATTATAGTAAAGCTCCAGAAAAAAATTATTTCTACCCAAAAAAACCATGGTATGCATCTTAGATGCCACATTAATAATACTGCATATTTTTTACCTTGTAAAAAAGGGAAAAAGGAAACCAATGAGAAGATAGGGCAGTACTGCTACAGATGCACAACATAATAACGACACCATTCTTACGGCCACTGCACTGCATCAGTTCTCCAATTCAATCAATTAATGTTTGAAAGAAAGGAATAAAGGTGAAAGCACTGAAAGAATGATACCTCTTGCCCCTTGCTTCACTTAGGTGACGAGTGTCAAATGCAGGAGAAAGATGAAACAAAAAAGAACTGCATCAGATAATCGACCAATTTATAAAATATGGGAAATTAATATGTGGAAATCACTATGCTGTCAATGTATCATGTACTTGGGAACACAACAATTTATCACTTTATATTATCATCTGTTCTTGATCCTGGTCGATCTAGGATATTCTTGCAAAAAAAGAGAAATCCAAAGCAAAGACCAGAATTAAACAACCCACCTCTGGAAATTGAAAATAAGCAGAAAAAGAACATCGTATACCAAACAAATTAATCAGTGGTCTCTATAAAAAACTAATAATTTTGTTGTCTTTTAATAGGTAAAAAGATGTGGTCTCTTAATAAGTTAATTTCTCACCCTTTATTGAACATTATCTGAAAGTATGCATTCTTTTACGATTGGAAAATTCAGATAATTGATTTCAACAATTACAATTCTGAGATGCCAAAACCACTTGGATTTGATGTGGAAACCCGACAAGTGAATACACCTGCTTGCAGCATTAAGCAAATATTACGGCCAAAATAGAAGGAACAGAAACCAGTTCATGAAAACATCAAACCAGCATTCTGTCATACCTAGTCAACTATGACTTTCACTTTATATGTAACAAAGAATTGCCAATATGCATCAAAGAGCTAAATGCCATCTTCTCTCCATAAAATAACTGATGACTAAGGTTCTTGCTTGACCTGCATTGAGAGACATCATGCTAGGTGAACGTCAACATCAAAATAAAAGACAAAAGAATTGTGAGTATTAAAGATAGGGGAAAATAAATCCTTACTGCAGTGGCATTTCCTTCTTCAGTCAGCATGCTCACGGAAGCGTATGATATTGTTGATAAAGCTCCTCTCGCGACGATAGCTGAAGATTAAGATAGATAAGACTCATAAATACACACGCCATGCTTTTCAGAATACAATTTAGTTACAGGACTTCCAAATTTGAGCCTAGTTCACTACACTTCTAGTCCACAGAGTGCAATGGACAACAAAATGTTAGCGCTGCAAAGATCATATTCGCAAACTTACATGATAAAGGCTGCTAGCATGAAACTGGTGATGCCCACTATGAAGTGAACACTAAATGTCTTCCAGAAGTCATCCCGATCCAAAAATAACTTTTCTGAAATTAGAGTGACTACTCCAGAAAGAAGCAGAAATGTCCAACCAGAGGGAAGGCAGCTACGAAAGGAAAATGAGGACGAACCCTGAGAAAAAAAATCCAAAGAATAGATCATCGTCTGCATCGAAGGAAATTTTTGACTTCTGAAATACTTAAATATCCAAAATCCTCAAGCATCAGGAAAGTTCTTGGTTTTCGTGATGTAAAGCAAAATAATTTCACATGTCTACCAAATACCTGGAAATAGTTCCTGATGAATATTGCTGAGTAACTGATCCTTAAAGCCATATCTTTCAACAAGTCAAGGAACTAGCGTTACAAACATGACATTCACTATCCTCGACAACCTAATCAGAACACGCCACCAAACTGTAAGACCTTGCCTTATTTTTGAACCAAGATCTGCAGTGCGAAACACTGATCAACAATTTTCCCACAAAAAAAAAAAGGCAACCACTGTCAGAATTTCAGGAAAAGAAGAAATCAAGCACTTTAATGCATCAGGAAAGGATACTCAAAGAATTTGCTAAAATCAACCCAATTGCACCAGCTGAACGTATAAGAGAAACATTCAACACCACGTAAATCAGTGAAAACACAAGCAAGGAATCATTCGAGCGCTTGAGTTGAATCTCATTTGCGACTGCATGCAGAAATGCTTCAGATGTTCCTGCACCAAAGACAAAGAAAAACTCGACAATTTCAGAATAGTATCTGTAAACCTTAAGGGTGGTAAAGCTAAAGAAAACTTTAATAGGCCAGGGCAAACTCAACATATCGTATTCACAAGCCGAAAGCAAATACAGAGCAAATCAGTGGAACAATTATTGCAATTAATAATGCAGGCTGCAAAAGGAGAAGGGAGCATACTTTATTGTAGATCTCAGCTACTTGAAAACAAATATATAAGCTTTCTATCAGTTATGTAAAAGCAACAAGTAGCCTTATCAGACAAAAGTCAAAGGAATAAACAGCTTCATAGATGATAAAATTGATAAAATCAAATTTGTACGAAAAAATGAGCTAAAACCTCTAATAATAACAATTCATAAAGGCAGTGCTGGCAACAAAGTTCTCGGATGCTCCACACACCATTTAAGAAAGGTGTCCATCAAATGGCATTTGAACATGTTAAGAAATAACTAAATAAATCAAAATGTCCCCTCTCTAACATTATAAGCTTTTAGATGAGGTGATTCATACAATTTCACATGGTATCACGGAGGTCAAGCCGCACCGCCATCTATTAATAAATATTCACATGCTTGTCCAATAAAAGTTATCAGGCTAGCACGTGAGAAGGCGTGCTAAGACATAATTAAGTAAATAAAAGTGTACACTCTCTAACAGTTTAAACTTTCACACAATTTAATAAGGCGAGAAACTTGACTAGTTTCTTCTCTGCCAAAAAAGTCAGACAAAAGTCACCAATTTCAAAAGCATGCATCAAGGTTGTAGCTCTTCAACAAATGACTGGTGGATAAATATGGCCAGATTCCAGTTAAGAGCTTCAGCTGTGCTTTGCCAAAATTTATCAGAAAGCTCAAAAACTGCATCCCTCACAGAAATTTCAAACATGAGCAGTACTTTTATCTAAGAAACTTTTGCCGTGGAGGCTGCAGCAGTACAGTTAATTACAAACTCAAACTCATTAAATAGAAGTCCAAAGTTGGGAGCTAAGTTGCTCGGACACGGGGGTGGGTGTCCGACAAGGGTGCGGATTTAGAGGTCGGATCCTTCGAGATGTAAATTCTAAGATTCGGGGATACTGATCCTAGTATGGTGTAACGACCCAACCGGTCGTTTTGAGCATTCACTTTGCTCGTTGTTTGAGGGCATGAGTAGCTCCATATGATGTATTATGACCTATGTGAATCGTCGGTTTTGGTTTTCAGCTTATCCGGAATTGATTTGGAAGAATGATTCTCAACTTGAGGCTTTAAATTTGAAAAGTTTGACCAAATTTGACTTTTTAGAATTTGACATCGGAATGGATTTCTGATGGTTCTGTTAGCTCAGTTGGGTGATTTTGGACATAGGAGCGCGCCCAGATCATGATTTGGAGGTCCGTAGTGGGATTTGGCTTGAAATGGCGAAGTTGGAATTTTAGAAAGTTTGACCGTGAGTGAACTTTTTGATATCGGGGTCGGATTCCGATTCGGGAAGTTGGAGCATGTCCGTAATGTCAAATGTGACTTGTGTGCAAAAATTTGAGGTCAATCGGTCGTGATTTGATAGATTTCGGCATCGGTTGTGAAAATTCGAAGTTTCAAAATTCAATGATTCCGAATTGAGGTGTGATTCGTCGTTTCGATGTTGTTATGTGTTTGAGGCCTCGAGTAGGTTCATGTTATGTTATGTGACATGTTGGCATGTTGGGACGGGGTCCCGAGGGGCTCGGGTGAGTTTCAGGCGAGGTTCAGAGCATTTTAGAGATTTTGGCCAAGGCTGGTGGTTGCTGGTTCTGGTGTGACCGCACCTGCGGCTGGTTTGCGCAGGTGCGATGGCCGCAGAAGCGACCAAGGGGTCGCAGGAGCGGAAATATTGCTGGAGCAGGGGTCTGCAGAAGCGGAAATTTGCTTCGCATCTGCGAAGGAGCAGATGCGGTTGGCAGCGCAAAAGCTATATTTGGGTGCGCACCTACGAGTGCGCAGATGCGGCTAAGTGTCCGCAAATGCGAAAGTACTGGGCAGAGTTATAAAAATCGAGGTTTTGGTTATTTCTTCATATTTTGAGATGTGGGACTCGGATGGAGGCGATTTTTGGAGCAATTTTCATCACAAGGATTGGGGTAAGTGTTCTCCACTCAACTTTGATTATATTTCCTGAATCTATCTTCATTTTTGGCAATTGGTTGATGAATTTAAAGAGGAAATTGGAGTTTTGGCCTAAAGTTTCATAATATGATTTTTTGAGTTTTGAACAGCTATTTGGAGTTGGATTTGAGTGAAACTAGTATGGTTGGAATCTTAATTGAATAGGTTGTCGGATTTTGTGAGTTTTGTCGAGCTTCGAGGCGTGGGACCGGGTATAATTTTTGGCCGGATTTGGGATTTGACTCAGTTAAAGGTACATGAAAGAATTATCCTATCCATGATCTCGAGTTAGCTGCTATTGTTCACACCTTGAAGATCTGGCGCCAGTATTTGTACGGTGTGCCTTGTGAGATTATACTGATCACCGGAGTTTGCAACATCTGTTCAAGCAGAAGGATCTTAATTTGCACTAGAGGAGGTGGCTAGAGTTGCTGAAGGACTATGATATCACTATTTTGTATCAACCGGGCAAGGCCAATGTGGTGGCCGATGCTTTGAGTCGCTGGGCAGAGAGTTTGGGGAGTTTAGCTTATTTACCAGCAACAGAGAGGCCTATGGCGATGGATGTTCAGGCCTTAGCCAGCCAGTTTGTGAGATTGGATCTTTCGGAGCCCAGTCGGGTTCTAGCTTGCGTGGTCTCTCGATCTTCCTTGTTCGATTGTATCCAGGAGCGCCAATTTGATGACCCTCATTTGCTTGTCCTCAAGGACAAGGTTTTGCATGGCGATGCCAAAGATGTGATCATTGGTGATGATGGGGTATTGAGGATGCAGGGTCGAGTTTGTGTACCCAATGTTGATGGGCTTCGAGAGTTGATTCTAGAGGAGGCCCATAGTTCGCGTTATTCCATCCATCCGGGTGCTACGAAGATGTACCAGGATTTGAGACAACACTATTGGTGGAGGCGGATGAAGAAAGATATAGTTGGGTTGGTAGCTCGGTACCTCAATTGTCAGCAGGTGAAGTATGAGCACCAGAGACCGGGTGGGTTGCTTCAGCAGATAGAGATTACGGAGTGGAAGTGGGAGAAGATCACCATAGACTTCGTAGTTGGACTCCCACGGGCTTTGAGGAAGTTCGATGCCATTTGGGTGATTGTGGATCGGCTGACCAAGTCCGCGCATTTCATTCCCATGTGTACTACCTATTCTTCGGAGCGGCTGGCGGAGATTTATATTCGGGAGATTGTTCGTCTGTATAGTATTCCAGTTTCCATCATTTCAGATAGAGGTACTCAGTTCACATCACGGTTCTGGAGAGCCGTACAACATGAGTTGGGTACTCGGGTGGAGTTGAGTACGGCATTTCACGCTCAGACGGACGGACAGTCCGAGCGCACTATTCAGATTCTTGAGGATATGCTCCGTGCGTGTGTGATGAGTTTGGAAGGTCTTAGGATCAGTTCTTGCCATTGACGGAGTTTGCCTACAACAACAGTTATCAGTCCAGCATTCAGATGGCATCGTATGAGGCTTTATATGGTAGGCGGTGTAGATCCCCAGTGGGTCGGTTTGAGCCGGGTAAGGCTAGATTATTGGGCACGAACTTGGTTCAGGATGCTTTGGAGAAGGTAAGGTGATTCAGGATAGACTCCGTACAGCCCAGTCCAGACAGAAGAGTTACGCGGACCGAAAGGTTCGTGATGTTTCCTATATGGTTGGAGAGCGGGTTCTGCTTCGGGTTTCGCCTATGAAGGGCATTATAAGTTTTGGGAAGAAACGGATGTTGAGTCCGAGGTTTATTGGTCCTTTTGAGATATTGTGGCGTATTGGAAAGGTTGCTTATGAGCTTGCCTTACCTCCCAACTTGGCAGGAGTTCATCCGGTATTTCATGTTTCGATGCTCCGGAGGTATCACGGTGATCCGTCGGAACATGTTGGATTTCAGTTCAGTCCAGTTGGACAAGGATCTATCTTATGTTGAGGAGCCAGTGGCAATGTTGGACAGGCAGGCTCGGAAGCTGAGGTCAAAGAACATTGCATCAGTGAAGATTCAGTGGCGGGGTCAGTCGGTCGAGGAGGCGGCCTGGGAGACCAAGTGGGATATGCGCAGCTGTTACCCTCATCTCACTACTTCAGGTATGTCTCTATGCTCGTTCAAGGATGAACGACTGTTTAAGTAGGGAGGATGTAACGACCCGGACGGTCGTTTTAAGAATTAACGCTTCGATCCCCTATTAACTGTTTTCCCCGTGTTTGTTTCTGCTTTGATTTGCCGGGATGTTTGGTTTTGAGTTTCGGAGTGTTTTGGGACACTTAGTCCCTAAAAGAGAGCTTAAGCTTTAGAATTTGGACCGTAGTCGGAGCAGTGTGAAGACGGTCTTGAAATGAAATTCCGTTGGGTGAATTTGGGCTTAAGGGCGTGTTCGGATTGTGTTTTGGAGGTCCGTAGCTTATTTAGGCTTGAAATGTCGAAAGTTGAATTTTTGAAGTTTCCGGTTCAATACCGAGATTTTGATATCGGGGTCGAAATGGGATTCCAGAAGTTGGAGTAGCTCCGTAGTGTTGAATGTAACGTGCTTGCAAAATTTCAGGTCATTCGGACGATGTTTGATAGACTTTTTGATCGAAAGCGTAATTTGAGAGTTTTTGGAGTTCTTAGGCTTGAATCCTATGTTAATTTGGTGTTTTTGATGTTGTTCTGAGTGTTCCGAATGTTGGAATAAATTTGAATGATGTTTTAGGATTGGTTGGCATGTTTGGTTGAGATCCCGGGGGGCCTCGGGTGTGTTTCGGATGGTCGACGGGTTATTTTTGGACTTAGGTGTGCAGCAGATTTGCTGGTTTTTCTGTTGCAGTCTTTTGGCCTTCACGTTCTGGCCAGGGGAAGTATCGCGAACGCGAGGAGCGGAGCGCGTTCGCGAAGAGGAAAGGCGGAGCAGTTGGGGACCCCATGAAATCTCTCTACACGTTCGCGAGTATTGGGTCGCATTCGCGAAGGTCCTGGAGCTGAAGTTACGCGTTCGCGAAAGAGGAAATTGGCCTGTAGGATTTTTGTGCATCGCATTCGCGATAGTAGTCTCGTGTTCGCGAATAAGAACGCGTCAGGGCAGAAATTAAAATTCAAAATCGAGGATTTTGGGTTCATATCACAAAATTGAATTGGGGAGCTCGGTAGGAGATGAATTTTGGGAAGATGTTCGGAGGGAGTTTGCGGGTAATGATTCTTAACTCCTTTTTGCTTATAACCCATTAATCTAAACATGAATTCATCATCTAATTTCGGATTTGGGGTGAGAAATTTGGAAAAGTTCGTAGGACTAATTTTCGAGTTTTGATTGGGAATTTCACATTGGATTTGGATAATTTTGGTATGGTTAGACTTGTGAGTGAATGAGGGTTCATAATCCGTAACTTTTACCCGATTCCGATACGTGGCCCGGGGAGGCGTTTTGGTCATTTTTCCTAATTTCGCATATTAGCTTAGAATTAATTAGCGGAACCAGTTACTTGAAGTTATATTTACATTGTGCAATTGAATTGAATAGATTTGAGCCATTTGAAGTCGAGTACTCGTGGCAAGGACGTGATTTCGGGTTGATTTTGAATTGGTTCGAGGTATGTGGCTTGCCTAACCTTGTGTGGGGGAACTTCCATTAGGATTTAGTATTGTTGATAATTGAAATGTCTTGTACGCGAGGTGACGAATGCGTACTTGTGCTAATTGTTGAAAATCCGTTTTCATTAAGTAACTATCTTTGTGATTTCCTTTTCCTGTTTACACTACTTGTAATTTAAGCCTGTTGTTAGCTTAGGGAAGCATGTTTAATTGACTTAATTGCTTTACTTGCTCAAGCATGCTAGGTTAGAAATACCTGTTTTACCTTGGTATGAAATTGGAATTGAATTGAGTATTCTTCATGTTGTTGTCGTGTGTTTACTTTGGGACTACAGGACGGGATCCAGAGAGATCCCCTTTATGTTTACTTTGGGACTACGGATTTGTATTCCGGGAGATCCCCTGCACTTTTATATTGGAACTACGGGACTGCACCCGGTAGATTCCCCCGGTACTGAGTATTTACATTTGGGACTACGGATCGGGATTCCGGTAGATCCCCACGCACTATGAGTTGGACTGCGGGACGGTATCCCGGTAGATCCACTGGATATTTATATTTGGGACTACAGGACGGTATCCTGGGAGATCCCTGATTGTTATCTTTATGCTGAGTTGTATTCTTTCCGTGATTTTTCTTCTGCCTCTGTAATAGTTGTTATTCTTATTAACCTGTGTTAATTCATACTGTTAGCATTTAATTATATTATCGTATTCTATACTGTTTTATCTCATTTTCCAGCTATAATCAGTAGGGCCCTGACCTTCCTCGTCACTACTCGACCGAGGTTAGGCTTGGCACTTACTGGGTACCGCTGTGGTGTACTCATGCCTTTTCCTGCACATGTTTTTGCGTGTGCAGATCCAGGTACTTTCACTCAGTCTTATCACCTTTGAGGGGAGGCGCTTTTGTAGAGATTTCGAGGTATATCTGCTACGTCCGCAAACCGAGGAGTCCCTTTCTATTCTTTGTACTAGTATAGCCTTTCTGTATCTTCCTTGTTGATAGACATTTCTGGAGTTAGAGCCTTTTATGTACTCTTAGCTTGTGATTCATGGGGTTACGAATTTGGGAGTATTAGATTGAAATTCTTGTACTGTTATATGTTGGGCGGCATCTTAAACACCGTTTCATTTTGTTATCTCGGTTTTTGATTATTTTCTTTTCCGCATTTGTTAGGCTTACCTAGTCGTAGAGACTAGATGCCGTCACGATAGTTCACGGAGGGCGAATTGGAGTCGTGACAGATTGGTACCAAAAATTAATCCAACGCATATGAATGGCCGAACACTTTTCATGAACTTCATTAAGTGCTCAAGTACTATGAAAATCAAAGTAGCAAATCAAGTCATGACACTAAAGCTTCAAAATTTGCCTCTCTACCACAATTATATTTCTTTGGTCATTCTTTCCAATTGAAGATGGGATTAAATTCACAACTCAAATCTCATGTGCCCTAACATTTAAGAGAGAATCCCACGCTCATAAATCTTAATTCAAAACAAAAATGGGATATCAAATGGAAAGAATTAACTCTCTCTCACAAAGATGTTCAAATGCATACAAGTAGTACCATAGGTTTGCCCATCATGTATTTCTCCACTAATGTAGACAACTTGGTACAAAATCAATTAGGACTTAAAGGGTTGTAGTTTAGGCTTTCGGTTAAGGTAGGGCATAATTTTGGTTATAATGACTCAAAGCCTCCCCAAGCACTACAAAATTTACAATCAAAGTCCACTTCCGTTAAAAACATTCTCCATCCTTTCTTCACTTTTCATTCCATACCTAATCTTCCCTTTATTCACAACATCTTCTTATGTTTTTTTTCTTCCTTCCTTTTCAAAATCAAGGAAGGTTTCACTTTTTATTATTTTCTACTTTCCACCTTTTAAACAACTTCCATATCATAACTTTTTCAACCTTCACCCCCAAACTTAGGCTTTTAGCCTATGTTTACACTTTCAAAGTACTTCGGGAGGTAGGGTGTCAAAAGCTACATCAATAAAGAAAAAAGGATTAAAGTTTGTAACATGGTTGCCAAAGAACAAGGTTAAAGTCTCAAAATGGGTTGACTAGGAAAAATATTCAAGAGTAGAAAATTCAAGGCACAATAGCGGTCCAAGTAAGGCCTAATATCATTATTCAAACCAATTTAGTCTATAATTTCACCTTGAAGCACATTCCGGGCAAGTTCTAGACTACAAATAATGCATGAAAACTCACAATGAATCTCACCACACATGGCACATGAACACTCAAGTGGAATACCAATCCAAAACCAATGACTCAAAGAGGTTACATATAGCATAGGAAGTTCTTTAGTGAATCAAATAGCCAAAATTTGAGTCTAAAAGTCATGACAATGATCTTTACTTATAGCATAGGAAGCTTTTTTTTAACGACCAAAAATTCATATGCCGAGGTTTAAATCATGTTGGTACCAAGCAGGCCACAACTCGATTAATGGGCACAAACCCCAACTCAAACCAGTTATTCTTCCTAAAATTAACATAAGTTATATCTAAATTACAAGACTAATTCCCTTAAGAAAGTCGTCTATCTATCCATCATCGGGAAAAGTCGACAAAAATTTACTAACAATTACCCCGTTCAAGAAGAAAATTGGCATCCTTGGAAAAAGAACCGCGGTACAAAGAAAAACAAGGATATCGCCATTAACACAGAACATACTATATATAAAAAAAAATTAGAAGCTAATAACCAAAACTAATAATATCACACATCACATGAAAATACAATAACAACAAAATGTAAACAACCAAAGTACCAATTGCCATATCCACAATTATGCAAGAACAACAGTTATACAAGAAGCTACCCCCAACTAAAGATGTTGCAATGTAACTAAACATGATAGAGTAAAATGATGGAAAGTGCTCCCTAAATACTGCATCAGGTGCTCTCCTCGCTGTCTGACTCAGAGGCATCCTCCTCTCTTTCTTCCTCGGACCAATGAACAGGAGCATCATCATCATCTACCAGCCTGTTCGATGGCATTGGGTTTTGAGGCTTTAGGACTTTTCAAGGTCCCTTTACACCCTTCCACATGCGGGTAAAGAATTTGTCGCTTTTCTTCATTTGGGTGTGTGCCTTTGCTAGAGTGTCTTGAGAACCGCTCAACTTACCATGCGCCTTGGCCAGATCAGTGTATGCCTTCTCCAACGTCTTAAGATGATCCCCCTGCTTCCTCTAATCATCAAGGTATTTTTGAAAATCTTTCTTTGAAATGTATGCGGGTCCCTCAGATGTTTCCCCAGGTCCCTGTAGAAGGCCAACTACTAGCTCGCGAATTACCTTCATCTCCTCACTAAGCACAGCAAATGGTCCTCCCGTGGAAGATGATGGCTGACTATTCTGATCAACCCTATAAGAAGACACCATCTTTCTCTTCACTGCGCCACCCTCTCCTCTTCAACGGATTTAGAGGCACTATCCAATTGTCTCCAGGAGCTTCTTCCACCCCAGCAAGTTGGCACAGCTCAGTGATAAGCGATGGGAATATCAATGATGTACTATTCTGGATCCGATACTCCCTCAGTTCATTGATGAAGATTTCACCAACATTTAGCTGAATACCATCAAGGATGCATGCTATCATTTGAGCTCTTGTAACCAGTACATTCCATATATTCGACACAGGGGAGATACGATGGCCAGCCATATCTTTGCTTCGGCAGTGAACTCTTTGGATGTGATCCCTCTCTTCTCAGTTGCCCATGGAACATCCGCACCCGGGCATAATTTAGACACCAACCACTTCCCTTAGGCGCAGTCTTTTGCATGGAATGGCGCCATGTCGTGGTCTGGCAAGTGATACAATTGATTCACAGCTTCAGCTCCAAAGTGCACCATTTTGCCGCGAAATCTCATCTTGGGCTTCCTTAGCCTGATAGCTGGGAGGTTGGCATAAAATTCCCTCACCCATTGCTCGGCAAGGTTAAGGGGCAAAATAGTCCCATCCTATGGTTATCAGCCTTTGATAGAATTCGGGAAGGCGTTCCTGGACGTTGTTTAGCAGTATACCACTCTCCGGGAGAAACTTTTTCGAGATTAGTTCAGCAAAGTACTGTTCTTGGCATTCCAATGACAAGAACCGGTTATGGTCATAGTTCTGCTTAGCTTCCAAGGGGTTGTCCCTTGTGGATTCATCAGAGTTGGCGCTCATTTTCAGTTATAGTACCTGTCAATGTTTTAAAAGGCGGGGGCGTGAGGCGAGGCGTTTTATCTCTAACGAGGCGGGCGTAAGCCTTGAGACATGGGGTGTAAGTCCCACGGATCTTTAAATTTTACTAATTTCAAGAAATTTAAAATAGTATAAAATAAAAATATTACAAAAATTACATTGAAATTATAAAATTATAACAAATAGTCTATTTAAAATATTTATAAATTATAATTCAACTATGAATAATATAAAAAAACATGACATTATCATAATATGCAAATTAGCTGCAACGTCGTTACAACTCATAACATCAAAAGTAATGTATTCGATGCGAAACCGTATATGTATCTCTTAAGGAGTAATGAATATTGAAAGAATTTCAATATTACAATTTGATTTTTTTTAAAATACTTCTTTTGTTTAATATGCTTTCTATTTGGAAGAGAATTTATACAAAAACATAATTCACAATTTAAATATGATTTTTTTAACATCATTTATTTTTAAGTTTCAACAAGTTAATAAAGTGACACATATTTCACTATACTATACCATGATAACTAATAATTTGTAAATAGTTACCAGCTAATACTGAGCTATTAAATTAATAAGTATTGTATCTCGTAAACGTGAAAAAAATAATATTGAGGAAAATAATTAAAAACAATTATGAAATATTATATAATAAAGACATAACAACAGTTAATAACTAACTCCTTTTAAATGAAAAAATTATTTAAAATTTACTATACAGCAGTCTTAGTGGATAACATACAATAATTTTTATTTTAATTATGACATAAAAATACTCTCAACTTAATGATTTATGATTAAGAAAAAAGTTATTTTGAATAGTCAACGATTTATTAAGAAAATTTGAGGATTTACAAGGTTAGTTACACACAGTTGCATAAAGATCTATTAGGCGAGCTCTGTACTCCGGGCATTAGGCGCGTAAGCCCCGGCGGCTGAGGCGTAAGTCTCACGGAACTAAGTCCCACACATAAGCCCATGGGCGTTTTACGAGTGCTCCGCCCCAGAGCGAACCCCGGGCGAGTCCCAATTTTGCCTTTTAAAACAGAGGTACCTGTCAACAAATGATAGGAATGAAAAGATGGTATGGCTATGAAGAATATTGCAAAATGAATCAAATATGCCAAAGGAATGATCGGGCAGTCGAAACCCAACCTAAGAAAAAATTTCAGGATTTTGAGATTTTCAAGTGACTGCTCTCTGATATCGCAAATGCCAAAAAATCTTCGCAATTGCTAAGTAATCAGTAGCCGCAATTGCGAGAAAATTTTCGCAAATGCGAAGAATGCAGAAGAGGCCATCGCAATTGCGAGGCATCGTCCCTAGCCAAGATTTTTTTTCACAGACAACAGTATCCATCCCCAAAAATTGCGATGGCCTCTTCGCATTTGCGAATAGGTGGTCGTAATTGCGAAAAAATCCCAATTCCAGCCAACTTCGCAATTGCGAAAATTTCATCGCAATTGCGACCCTATCAGTGTTCTGCATTCTTCGCATTTGCGAAAATTTTCTTGCAATCGCAGCTGCTGATAACTTCGCAATTGCGAAGATTTTTTGGCACTTGTGATATCAGAGAGCAATCACTTGAAAATCTCAAAATCCTGAAATTTTTTCTAAGGCTGGGTTTCGACTGCCCGATCATTCCTTTGGCATATTTGATTCATTTTGCATTCATAGCCATACCATGTTTTCACTCCTATCATTTTTTGACAGGTACTATAACTGAAAATGAGCGCTAACTCTGATGATTCCACAAGTGAACCCCTTGGAAGCTGAGCAGAACTATGACCAATATCGGTTCTTGTCATTGGAATGCCAAGAACGGTACTTTGCTGAACTGATCTCGAAAAAGTTGCTCCCGGAGAGTGGTATACTGCTAAACAACGTCCAGGAACGCCTTCCCGAGTTCTATCAAAGGCTGATAACCATGGGATGGGACTGTTTTGCCCCTCAACCTTGCCGAGCAATGGGTGAGGGAATTTTATGCCTACTTCCCAGCTATCAGGCTAAGGAAGCCCAAGATGAGATTTCGTGGCAAAATGGTGCACTTTGGAGCTGAAGCTGTGAATCAATTGTATAACCTGCCAGACCACAAAATGGCCTTATTCCATGCAAAAGATTGCGCCTCAGGGGAGTGGTTGGTGTCTAAATTATGACCGGGTGTGGATGTTCCATGGGTAGCTGAGAAGAGAGGGATCACATCCAAAGAGTTCACTGCCGAAGCAAAGATATGGCTGGCTATCATATGCAGTCGTATCTCCCCTGTATCAAACGAATGGAATGTACCGGTTACAAGAGCTCAAATGACAGCCTGCATCCTTGATGGTATTCAGCTAAATGTTGGTGAAATCTTCATCAATGAACTGACGGAGTATCGAATCCAGAATAGTATACCATTGATATTCCCATCGCTTATCACTAAGCTGTGCCAACTTGCTGGGGTGGAAGAAGCTCCGAGAGACAATTGGATAAAGCCGGGAAAGCCTCTAAATCCATTGAAGAAAAGAGGAGAGGGCGGCGCTGTGAAGAGCAAAAAGAGAAAGATGGTGTCTTCTTATAGGGTTGATCAGAATAGTCAGTCATCATCTTCTGCAGGAGGACCATTTGCTGTGCTTAGTGAGGAGATGAGGGTAATCCGCGAGCTAGTAGTTGGCCTTCCACAGGGACCTGGGGAAGCATCTGAGGGACCCGCATACATTTCAAAGAAAGAGTTTCAAAAATACCTTGATGATCAGAGGAAGCAGGGGGATCACCTTAAGACGTTGGAGAAGGCATACACTGATCTGGCCAAGGGGCATGGTAAGTTGAGCGATTCTCATGACACTAGCAAAGGCACACACCCAAATGAAGAAAAGAGACAAATTCTTTACCCGCATGTGGAAGGGTGTAAGGGGCTGTGGAAAGTCCTAAAGCCTCAAGACCCAATGCCATCGACCAGGCAGGTAGATGATGATGATGCTCCTGTTGATTGGTCCGAGGAAGAAAGAGAGGAGGATGCCTCTGAGTCAGACAGCGAGGAGAGCACCTGATGCAGTACTCAGGGAGCACTTTCCACCATTTTACTCTATCATGTTTAGTTGCATTGGGGACATTGCAACATCTTTAGTTGGGGGTGGCTTCTTGCATAACTGTTGTTCTTGCATAATTGGGGATAACTATGGATATGGCAGATTGGTACTTTGGTTGTTTTCATTTTGTTGTTATTGTATTTTCATGTGATGTGTGATATTATTATGTTTATTAGCTTCTTAGTTTTGGTTATTAGCTTCTAATTTTTTTTTTTATACAGTATGTTTTATGTTAGTGGCGATATACTAGGTTTTCTTTGTACCACAGTTCTTTTTCCAAGGATGCGAATTTTCTTCTTGAACCAGGTAATTGTTAGTAAATTTTTGTTGACTTTTCCCGATGATGGATAGATAGACGACTTTCTTAAGAGAATTAATCTTGTAGTTTAGATATAGCTTATGTTAATTTAGGAAGAATAATTGGTTTGAGTTGGGGTTTGTGCCCATTGACCGAGTTGTGGCTTGCTTGGTACCAACATGATTTAAACCTCGGCATATGAATTTTTGGTCGTTAAAAAAAAAAAAGCTTTCTATGCTATAAGTAAAGATCATTGTCATGACATTTAGACTCAAATTTTGGCTCTTTGATTCACTAAATAGACTTCTATGCTATATGTAACCTTTTTTGAGTCATTGGTTTCAATTGGATTTTAGATTTGTATTCCACTTGAGTGTTCATGTGCAATGTGTGGTGAGATTCATTGTGAGTTCTTTTGTATTATTTGTAGTCTAGAACTTTCCTGGAATGTGCTTCAAGGCGAAATTATAGACTAAATTGGTTTGAAAAATGATATTAGGCCTTCCTTGGACCACTATTGTGCCTTAAATTTTCTACCCTTGAATATTTTCCTTAGTCAACCCATTTTTAGCCTTTAACCTTGTTCTTTGGCAACCATGTTACAAGCTTTAATCCTTTTTTCTTTATGGATCTAGCTTTTGGCACCCTACCCCTTAAGTACTTTGAAAGTGTAAACATAGGCTAAAAGCCTAAGTTTGGGGGTGAAGGTTGGCAAAGTTGTGATATGGAAGTTGTTTAAAAGGTGGAAGGTAGAAAATAAAAAATAATGAAAAGTGAAACCTTCCTTAATTTTGAAAAGGAAGGAAGAAAAATAAATAATAATAATAAGAAGTTGTGAATAAAAGGAAGATTAGGTATGGAATGAAAAGTGAAGGAAGGATGGAGAATGTTTTTGAAGGAAGTGGACTTTGATTATAAATTTTGTAGTGCTTGGGGAGGTTTTGAGTCACTTTAACCAAAATTGTGCCCTACTTTAACCAAAAGCCTAAGCTACAACCCTTTAAGTCCTAATTGATTTTGAACCAAGTTGTCTACATTAGTGGAGAAATACATGAATGGCAAGCCTATGGTACTACTTGTATGCATTTGAACATCTTTGTGAGAGAGAGTTAATTCTTTCCATTTGATATCCCATTTTTGTTTTGAATTAAGATTTATGAGCGTGATATTCTCTCTTAAATGTGAGGGCACATGAAATTTGAGTTGTGAATTTAATCTCATTTTCAATTAGAAGGAATGACCAAAGAAAGATAATTGTGATAGAGAAGCAAATTTTGAAGCTTTAGTGTCATGACTTGATTTGCTACTTTGATTTGCATAGTGCTTGAGCACTTGAAATGTAATGAAGTTCATGAAAAGTGTTCGGTAATTCATATGCGTTGGATTAATTGTTGGTACCAACCGAAGTCATGCGTTTGTGCTTATAGTAGACCTTTTTGGCTTGACATGATAAGGATGCAATGTTGAGTTAAATACTTGGGAGGAGATTTTGTCCCTTTCATTGCTTGAGGACAAGCAATAGTTTAAGTTTGGGGATTTGATAAGTTGGTATTTTACCAACTTATCTTGTCTTTAAGCCTATATTTTTGTTATGTTTGAGTGATAAAATCATGTGTTTAATGCCATTTACTTCTATATTACAGGTTCTATATGATTTTAGAAGTGATCTTGAGGAAACCAAGTGGAACGAGTCAAAAAGAAGCTAAAAAGATGAAAATCTGGAAAGGGGCCTCAATTGTCGCAAATGCGACATATTCCCGGGAATTGCGAAGATAGCAGTGATGGGAATTGCGAGAAGTTTCTCGCAATTGCGAAGAAAGACAATTCAGGCAGTCTTCGCAAATGCGAAGAATACTTCGAAAATGCGAAAGTCAACTAGGCAGTCAACCTTCGCAAATGCGAAATACTGATCGCAAATACGAAGTCAAACAGTGTAGTCATAGTTCGCAATGCGAAAATCATGCTTCAGTTCTGGCCACTTATGTAATTTCATATTTTTTGGCCTCAAACCCTTTAATACCCAAAACCAGCTCATTTGTAAAACATCTTCGGCTTACTTTCATTTCCAAACACTAGAGAGAACAAGGTTGGAAGCTAGGCTTTGCACATACACTTTGGTCTTGAAGATTTGAAGCTTTTGGTTGAGAATTTCTTACTCATTTATGTTCATTTCCTTGCTTTGTATTGTATATCTAAGTGTGTAGTATTTTATTCAACACTTGAATCTTGTTTATGGAAATAACCATATTTACAATGTGGATTAAATACCTTATTGTGCTTATGTATTGAATGATTTTTATTCTTTTATGAAGTGAGTTATTGTTACTCTAATTATTCTTGTTCTTTAATGTTTCCAAAGGGATTAGCTAACCCTAGGACTCACCCATTAACTTCGAATTAATTTTGGAAAAGATTATTCGGGGTTGGAAAAATTAATTAACAAGAACTTGAGGTTTTAACCCTCATTTTATAGATTCTACCTAGGAATAGGATTGAACTACTTGTAGTCATATCCGGGTGTGCTTAGTCTCTTAATTGTTTTAGGGATAATTCAATTAGGAAGTCTTGTTAGTCTTTGGAAGAAGCTAATATAGAATTATTACTCGTGGCTAATTAACATAAACTCGCTCATTTGTAAAATCATGAAATAATGTATCGTTACTTGAGTGTAATTCCCGATGCATCCATACTTGTAGCAATTGATCATTTTACTTGCTTTCTAGGTTAGTTTACATTTACGCATTTTGGTATAGATATTTTCTAAAACCAATTCTAAGTGTTTGGCATTGCATAAGAAGTGATAATTCTCTTACATTCCTAATCGCCTACATATTATTCTCTGTGGGATTCAACCCCGACTTATAGTTGGGTAAATTATATTGCATGCGACTGTGTCCATTTACTTTTTAGTAGTGGATTTGGACGTCATCAAAATTGGCGCCGTTGCCGGGGAATAATTTGGCGTAGTTTAGGTTGTTTGAGAAATAAGCGTAAGTGCTTTGGTCCAAACTTGTGAATATTTATGTAATTATTTTTCTTACCTTGGTCTATTTTTTTTGTTTCTTGTTTATTTTCTTATTTTTGAAAATGGTATCATATAATGAAAATTGGTCGGATGGCAGTTGTTCATACTTTGATGACCCTTGTCCTTATTGTGGAGGACCACACTCGTGGCAAAATTGTTTAAATTCTCCCGGGGGTGGATTGTGCGCACAATTTCAAACCCATGAGAGGAGTATTTGTGGTAAATGTGATTGTCAAAATAGTCATTGGGATGATTATGATTATTTGTCATTCCCTTCCCCAAGCCCCTGCTATGATTATTCTACTTTTTGTGATGAAAATGATAGGGCTATGGAAGTGGAAGAAGTTGAGCATGGTCAAAATTGAGAGTTCAAGCTCATGTTAGAATGCCTACTTGAAGGAGGAAACAAAGAGCAAAGTGTCTTGGAGGAGCTTTTGGAAAATAGTCTCCAAAATGACTTGGCACTTGAAAAGTTGCACTTACAAATGAGAGAAATGCTTGAAGCTTTAGAGGTCCAAAAAGCCTCGGAAGTTAATGATAGCCAAGAATTTTCCTTAGAGGTGGAAGCCGAAAATCCTTCCTTGGCACTTGATCAAAACCAAGAAGAACTCTCAAATGCTCAAAATGAGAAGATGATGCTCATGTTGGAGACCATTTTTGAAAATGAGGAAAAGCAAAACTTTGCACTCGAAGACTTGAAACAAAGCTTGACTCACAATGATGAACATAACCGCACTTTGGAAGCTCAAATGAAAATATAGGTTGAGGCTCACTTCGCCCACCAACTTGAGAGTGTGGAAGGAAGTCAAGAAGAGTCCGATTTCGAGGAAGAAAGTGAGCTCTACTTTGAGGAATCAAGACTTGAACATCCGCCAACCGACTCCATGAGTGTTAGTGATGCAAAGAAAAATATAGAAGTCAACCGATGTAAATGAAAATTTGATTGAGATTGACTCTAGTCCGGGGGAAAAAAAGGATGTCAAAATCTGGGAAGAATTGCAATTTGGAGGGTTGATGTCACATTCCAAGCATTTTTCAACATTGGAATTGTGTGGTGAAATAGGAATTGAACTACATGAGTCAATGAGGGATTGCGAGGAGGAAAGACAAAGGCCATACATTTTACAATTTGAGGGAACAAGAAGGCAAAATGGCATTCCTCACATGAAAGCCAAGAAATGCAAAATGAAGAAATTAAGGCCCCGTTAGGCCATAAGTTTTGCCAAAATAAATTTGGGATTTATTTTCAAAATTCATGTTTGGCCATAAATTTTGCCCATATTTTGTCCAAATCCCAAATCCAAGCTGATTTTGGGCCAAATCCCAAAACTTGGGAATTATATACATGTTTTTCTAAAATAAAGTTGGAAAATATGTTTTGAAAACGTATGTCCAAACACATTTTCATCTTCAAACCAAACTTCACCCAAATCAGATTTTTCAAAATAAATTTGGGATCTATGGTTAAACGCTAGCTAAGTCTTGGCTTGATTATCTACTTACCAACCCCCCCCCCCTCGTGGTCATAAGCTTGATTCCAAGTTAGGTGCCCAATTCAAATCGTCCAAGTGGCGAGAAAATACTTGAAAAATGGAACTGTTTTCGAAGAACTATGAAAAGGATGAGCACTTTATCTCTGAGCTATCTCTTTATTTATTTGCTTTACACTGTTATAAACTAATATAGGTTATTGGTGTTGGACCCGCCTATGTTCCAGCTCGTCACTGCTTTCAACCTAAATTTAGGTTTGTTACTTTTTAAATAAATGAGGTCGGTTGTACTCATACTTCACTTCCTGCACATTGCGTGCGGATTTCGGATGCCGATGTTGCTGTGTTCGACGGAAGCTAGATTGGAAGATGTACCTGTGTCCCGGTTGTACTGTCTCTTGTTGATGGTAGCCTTAGATTATATAACTCTGTTTATGTACTTTTCAAACAAAAGATGTATTTATTTCCTATTAGTTTTTGAAATCTCTACTCTTAGAAACTCATGATTTGTACTACTAGTCCTTGGGAAATGTAATAGATCCAGATAATTTATTTTGTTTAATTGACTTATTAGCAATATTGAAATTGAATTACTTAGTAGTTTGCTTACCTAGCGGGTTAGGTTAGGTGCCATCACGACTAGTGGATTTTGGGTCGTGACATATGTATATTGGTGCGGGAATCTGGCTAAAAATAATTCAAAAAAATAAAAATATCTTTAAATTAAGAGAAATTTTGTGGAATACTTATATATAGCTTGTAAAGTATGAATTTCTTTTTTATTCTCAAGTTGTAGATAGGTAAAGGATTAATTTCCTTATAAGGTATGTTATTTTCTTTGAATTTACCCTAGTTTTGTTCTGATTCCGAAATCAAATTGTATCTCGTCTGGAATTTTTCCATCCGTCGGGGTCAAAGTACCCAAAATTGTTTGATCAGATTTGGTACGGATCCCACACCCATACTAGTATCGTGTCTACACGGGTGTGACACCTAAACTGCCGTGTCGGAGCAACTTAGGTTAGGAGTTCCAATCTTCACAACCTTTTATCCCATATATATACAGCTCTGTCCCCACATCATTATTTACTAAATTTGAAGTTTCACCGAACCTTCTTAATTATTATCATCCACTGCTTCTTGCTTCATAAGATAATCCTACTACTAGCTTATTTGGATGGACTTATTTTAAGTGACTTTTAAGCCAAAATAGCTTTTAAGTCATAAGTTAGGAATTCTAGCTTTTGGCTTATTTTTGTCATTTTAGCTTAAAAACAAGTGCTTCTTAAAAACAAGTGCTTAAAAGCACTTTTTTACTTTATCCAAATATTAGAAAATGACTTAAAAGCTATTTTGCTTAAAAGCACTTAAAATAAGTCAATCCAAACGGGCTCTACAACTACTACAATTACGCCTCAGCCCCAAAAAGCTGGGATCGGTAATATGAATCTCACTTATCATGTTACTCCATTTAAACTAAGGGTGTCTAACGGGTGGGCCGGGCCGGGCCGGGCCTGGATTTTTTTGACCCGTACGGGTCCGGTTCCGGGCCGGTTACGGGTTAGGTTCTAACGGGTTTAACGGGTTCGGGTTAATCCGGGTAAAAATTGAACCATAAGGGTTACGGGTTGAGGGGGCCGAGCCGGGCCGGGTTTAGTGTATTTTTAAATTTTTTTTTTGAAATTTTATATAACTATTGCAAGTTATATTAATACTTTGTATTAATTTAAAGAATACAAGGAAGTTGGGAAAAAACTACACTTATAAATTGCAAGTACTACATTTATTTCAAAATTCAAAATTAAAGTTCGCATTTAAAAAGTAAATTAAAAAAAATAGTAAAACTAATTTTTCATCCATAATAAATTAATAATACTTCAAATTAATCTAACAAACTAAAACATTAAGCATAAATACGTCTAATAATTTTAAAAGTGTCTTAAAATCTTAAAATAACACATATAGCATATTTTAAAAATAATACTTTACCATCATATTCTATGATTTGTGCATTTATAGCTTTATACCCTAAATATATACACTATATGTTAAATTCCAACAATTTTAAATTATGTTAATTAGTATACGATAATTGGTATATTCATGGTATATTTATAGTATATTCATGGTATATTCATAGTATATTCATGTTATATTCACGTTACGGGTCGGTCCGGGCCGGGCCGGGCTGGTTAACCGGTTTAATGGCACTATTCATCTAACGGGTTTTACCGGGCCGGGTAACCCGTTTCAAAAAATTAAACCGTCCAAACCCAGCCCAGCCCCCCCTTACCGGTCCGGGCCGGTTCCGGATTCTACCGGTCTGGGCCGGTCCGGAACCGGGCTGACCCGGCCCGTTTAACACCTATAATTTAAACTCATCCCGTGCCAACTTCATAAGATAATCCCATTTCTAAAACTAGTTAATTTTCCAGTGTTTTCGACATTCTCCATCCTTCTTTACTGAGTGCTATAGGTTGAATAGGTGCCAAGTATCACATTTGAGTGTATGGAAGTAAATCAGCTCCAGCTCATGTGCTGTGGCCCGGTTATAAATACAAAGGAATCACAGAGGCACCAACAAATATGGGCTGCCCAAATATAAAAATCTAGAGAGTTGAGAAGAAGTCAAAAATCCACAATATTCATGATCAGAAGCATTTTTTGGAACTAGAAAACCTATGGTAAATCAATACTAAGCACCCAAAATAATTAATGAAAAGGAAGGATAGGAATAGGATTCGTTCTGGACCTTCCAAAATATTTGACAGTTGCTGAGGGGGTCCCTCAATTTTCAGTATTACAGAAACCTTTCAGCATGGAATTTCTTTTGCTGCTCACTTAGCGTTACTTGCATAGAATACGGAGCGAAACAGTTTATTTGGGATCATTTATCTTATTCATTAGTAATCCTATCAAATTTGTTTCGTTAACTCTAATTGGTTTTAGTTATTATATCTCAGTGATAAAAGGGCAGCCTGGTGCACTAAGCTCTCGCTATGCGCAGGGTCCAGGGAAGGGTCGGACCACAAGGATCTATTGTACGCAACCTTACCCTGCATTTCTGCAAGAGGTTGTTTCCACGCCTTGAACCCGTGACCTCCTGGTCACGTGGAGGCAACTTTACCAGTTACGCCAAGGCTCCCCTTTATCTCATTGATAACAAAAATTCAATAATCACTTATTTAAGATATTATAATCGATTTCTATTATGAAAACCAAACATGACCTTACCATTCATAGCCAACAGGATTACATAGAGGAAATAGTATCGTAGAGCTGTTGAAGCTTCTCCATCACTCCACTTGCGACCATACAGCAATCTGACGAAAGAGTAGGAATAGCTAGGGCCAAAGGCCATGACAACCAAACCTACAAGAAAAGCAGTTTTGAAAATGAAGATAAGCTATTTAGAGTCTAATACATTTTGAAAAACCTAAGAGCCAAAATGAAATAAAAATTTACCAAGTTTTTCAGTGTAATAAATACAAGCAGCAAGTGAAACATCACGTGTGCCAATTTATTGTTTGTGGCATATTTATCAAAAAGAGAAACAATTAGTTTGAAGCATATGGTAATGATGCCGATAAACCAAGCAAATGCCCCAGCAAAAGCAAGCTTAGAGAACATATCATATTTTGGAAGCTGCCTATTTCAGTGGCAGCCAGGTAGCAAGTCTTCCACACATTTTATAGTCTTAGTTAAGTCTTAAATGCTGAGTCTTGTACATCGGCCTCCATCTTTCGAGGCTTTCATGTACCTTTTTTTTTCCTTAGGTAGATTGTGAATTTGTCGCCACACTAGTCGTGTGCCCAAAAGAAGATATTTTTAGTTCAGGGTTTTATTAGCTTCAAGATTTAGTAGTCCATTACAAAAAATGCCACTTCTGCAATAATGACCGGCATACATTGAGTTTGGATCTATACAGAGTTGAGGAGAGTTTTTTTTTTTGGGGGGTAACACAGAAAGAGTTCTTTCTTCACATTACCATAATGGCACCAACAAGGTGCTACATTTAACTTTACAAAAGATTTCATCTTTAGAGCTCCCAAAAAATTCATAAAAGTGTCTGAGCAATATACATCTTTCTGTTTGCCTAAAAAACGCTTAAATAACAATGCTTTACTCTAGGAGTGGCAAACGGGGGGTCGGGTCGGATATGGTTCGTGTCGAAAACGGGTAATGAGAAAACGGATAAATTATCCAACCCGAACCATATTTAATACTGATAAAAAACGGGTAAACTGGCGGATAATATGGGTAACCATATTATCCATGACTTCTTGCGTACACTTTGGAAGAATTCTTAGTATCCTAACTTGAGGAACTCCCAATTTGAAGCTTTACAAATGTAAAAGTTAGACTCATTGGTTATCCATTTTCTAAATGGATAGTATGGTTCTTATCCATATTTGACCCGTTTTTAAAAAGTTCATTATCCAACCCGTTTTTTAGTGGATAATATGGGTGGTTAACTGTTTTCTTTTAACCATTTTGCCACCCATACTTTACTCTATAGCTTGTCCTTCAAACATCTCGTATTTCTCATTCCAGATAACCCGTATGATGCGAAAGGGAGAAATGTCTCGCATTTTTCTGCCATATTATACAGGACTGTATAAAGAGTAATTAACAACGATCCTTACTCTTATTTTGAAGAAGTAATCATATTCGAAAGACTAGGTTGAATTCCTGTAAGAAAATACATTGCTTCCTATGCATGTGCATCAGACATACCGTACAAGTTGTCAGAAGGTCGATGATTAGCACCCACAATGTTTACCAGTAGAATCATTTCCAAAAACGCATAACATCATTTGTACACTGATGTCAATAATTTTGTAAAACTGGATTAGAGAGTCTTGCTAATGTTTGCTAAGACAACAGGTCAGGGAAAATTGAGACTTGGGTAAAACTACTAGAAAATGTTGATTATGAGCCAGTAGGATAAGTAAATGTAGGTAACGACGAGTCCAGCTCTATAGCTACAACGATTTCCAAAACAGATGCAAAAAATAAATAAACAAATAAATAAATAAAAATGAAAAGGAGAAGATCAAAGCAATGTTGAAGCAAGTTCAATTATGTAAAATGTCATAGTTACCTATTAGTAAAACAAGTTTCAAAGCCTCAGTCAAACTTTTTCCCAATTTCTTTTGCTTCTGCGTGTCTTCACCTGTCAAAACAGTGAAACAGCTGCGGTATCAAATTGAGTGACAGAAGAAAGTCATTAGCATAAAGTTAAAATTTTGGTTTACAGCTTTGTGGTGGCGACAAACCCCAATAATGCAAAATCAGAGACAAGGTTAAGTAAATGGTAGCAAGTTTGGAGATGAAGCTGTAAGCCATGGCTGAAATATAGCTATTCATTGGGTTTTGGTGCACTAAACCAGAATATCAATTTCTGTCATCAAGTCAAAGAAGCTTTTTAGGAAAAATAAGATGGCCTTTTGCCTTTTGCTATCAAAGATACTTTTTCTTCAAATACCCATTTTTTTAAAAGATTAAGATCGAAGGCCTACAGATTGCGATCCTGGAAGAGGTTAAGTCAGACAAGTGCACAGTACATTCATGTTACCAAATAACCTAGTTCATGAGAGTAATAAACCAAGCAAAATTCAGTTAAAAGAAATAAATACACCAAGTAGCATCAGAAAATAGTCAAAAGCAATAGTTCATGTAGGTTGTTATGGTTAAAGAAAAAGATAAGCTCATTTATCTATTTCTTAGCTTCTGCGCAAAATCCTGAAAAGTCAAACCAGAAATGTAAAACATGCCGACAACTAGTAAAAACCAGTAAACCTTTGGTTGAGAAGTATTTCTTAATATGCATGCATCACTTGAGGAACCACCATTCTATCTGCGTCTTGTCTTTCAATAAGGCATGAAAAACTTCAATACGAGCCAATCAATAAATCATGTTAAGAACAGGATCTGTAGGGCAAAAAGAGGTATGTAGAAGGATGATTATTTGTCATTTCCCTGTTTGGTAAGTAAGCAAAAATGGGTCATCTAAACTCCCAAATCTAGACAGAAAAGGAGGAATTCTTATATCTTTTACTCCTAATAATTGTGTGTCTAGAATATATGAACAATAGTGCAACTAAGGAAGTAAATTAATGAATTTCCCCCTCATTGCACTTCCCCTCCCCCTTGTGAAATCAAATTAGCATTTGTCACCATGACAACAACTAAGCAAGATTTAGAAAAACATATGAATTGAAAAAATAAAATGACTAAATGAAGTCCTATAACCAACAAGAGTCCTAAGAGGAAGGCGAATAAACCTGATGCAGACCTTGCAAATGTAGCATATGAACTTTCTTCAAATGGGAGAAATACCAGCCTAACCACTAAGCTGCCTGGAAAATCAATTTATATGTATGTATCCGGTAAAAAATATGACCTGTTTAAGCAATATGCTGCTTTGTTAAGAAAGGCCGTAAGTAGAAGGTAATAATAGTTAGCTAAAGCATACCTAGTTTGTCCACAAGCCCATATACTGCTTGGTTGTATGGTGTGTCCAACCACACAAGAACCATCTTTTCTCCTTCTTGAAGAAGCAACTTGCGGAAAGATTGAAAGGTAAACAACATACACATTTTCGAAAGTTGCTCATCAATGCCTCCATTTCCTACACTAATAGGGTGTTGACTGTCAAATAAAATAAATTCCAATCACAAGAAGAAAAGGACTTTCAATATAAGAGAGGAGGGCAGAGAGATTTTGTGAACAAAGTTAAACAATTGCAAGAACCAAACCAGAGCAGGCTTCCACTCATTCCTTTGTATTTCTTCACGCCCCAGTCACCCCCACTTCAAAAGAAGGAAAAAACTCCATTCTCATAAAAAGATGACTTTTTTTCTTTAGGACCAATACAGATGCACTAAGTGCATCTACTACCACCTGTCTCTCTCCATCTCTCTCTCTCTTCCGCCTCCCTCTCTCTCTCTAGGTGTTTTTGTGCTTTGTCTGTACATCTGCTATAAGCACCATCTTGTGCCTTACTTACATATCACTTGTCAAAAGAAAATATGAAGCGTATAACATGTGTTAGAATACTAATGTAAATAGGAGTAAATAAATAACCCTAATCCAATATATATTAGGAGTAGGACATGTTGTGTGTGTATATATATAGGGCTTATTATAACATATGAATTACATCAATAATATAATTTCTCTCGTGCTTTCTCACATGGTATCAGAGCATTGGTGAGATAATTATCGTTGTGCTTCATTCCAACGATATCTGGGAAGAAATCCGTCGTCACCGTGCAATTTTCCGGTGACCTAAGTGACTTTTTTACATCAAAGTCATTATTTATCACTGTTGTGCAAAATCCAACACCACCATAAGGTCCGCGAGAGAATTCGGACCAAACCCCAGAAAACTTCACCTGAAAAAGCCCCTCCACGCGCCCCCACGAGCCAGCCGGAGTTCTGCCGCCGGCGGCGCGTCTGTCCCACGCGCCGGCGCGTGAGGGCTGTTCCGGCCAGATTTTCAAAATTTTTCTTTTGGACAGTGTCTT
>MU725415.1:84621-105211 GCA_026770625.1 Nicotiana glauca
ACATGTTGTGTATGTATATATATAGGGCTTATTGTAACATATGAATTACATCAATAATATATTTTCTCCCGTGCTTTCTCACAACATGCATGCGAACAAAACAGGATGAGTAAACATTAGAATTCTTACCCAAAAGGGAAGAGCTCAGAACTGCTATACATGTGAAAAAGAAGAAAGTAGCCCCAGTAGCCAAAGAACACACATGCGCCAAATGCGACTTGTGACAAGGCAAATACAATTGCTTTCTCCTGAAAGTAAGAAATCCTAATCTTAAATATGGGTATTATGCTTAATCAGGAAGATTTGACCACAAATAAACCAAATTAAGTTCCGGCATCCCTGCAAGTAACTCATGCAGGCATATAGACCTAGGACATGGAAAAAATAATGCGCAGATTTTATTGAAAGATCGTCAAATTAAATAAAAAAGGAACTACAGAAGATAAAAACTCATTCACCTACCAGAAATGATGGACCAAAAATTAAATAAGTAAATGGAATCATGTCTTTCAAATTAAAATTATCAAAGGAAGAATGTGTGAAATAAGGCATGATGGATAACTTTACTGAAAGCCACCAAATATTTACTGTACTAGCAGCTCCTTCTAGCAATTGAAATTACCAGAAGCATCACGGAGATGCAACCAAGTACAAAAGTAGGGTCCTTTCAAGAAATGACAGCATCTAATAAAGTCCTCAGAGAACTTAAATCACTTATATGTTTAAGATTACACCAAAACCTAGATTAAATAAACATTAGCCTTCAAACTATGTAGATGGGTGGCATAACATTGTTTCTGCACACATTCAATGGTCAAATTGGCAATTCAACAAAGTCATTTTTTAGGACTAAACTTCATAAATTAACACAATATGATTACTATTCATAATATAATTCAATCCTCAAGAGGTATATTATTCCACTGAGCAACAATAGGATCCATCTTTTGCATAAACAATTTAAGGCAGTACTTCATGTTATAAAGAAAAGCACATAACAGTAAACTCATTTAAAATTTACCATAATAAAGATAAAAATAAAAAATGAAAACTATAAAAGAGTAAATAATGAAGACAATCAGTAGTTGTTTACCATGCCAGGTAGCTTTACAATGAGGATGTAGGTAGCTATGCATCGTGAAAGGGTAGCTGCACTTTCAACAATCAGACGCAACTTAAGGAGAAGCAAATTCTGGGATAAAATGTAAAAGGGTTCGGCTAGTAGCTCCAGTATACATGCAAAACCTGATCAATGGAAATAAAATTTCCAATAAAAATAGAAAAAGTCAGACGAGAATTTTTCCCCAAAAAAGTCACGCCAAAATCAACTTCAGGGACAATCCAATACATGATATATTCAAGTCTCAAACCTCCAACCAGATGTAGGTAGAAGAAACGGTTCTACGCAGGCCAGGATTATATTAAAATCACTTTGAAGCCAAAGACATACAGCCAACGACATGACTTCAGAAGCGCATACATACAAACCCTCACAAGTGACAGTTCAAAAGCCGAAAACAGATGCAATCATTTAACCATGGAAAGCATAGAATGCAATCATTTAACCATGGAAAGCATAGGTTTCCTGACTCATATTGATAACGAGCTTGTAGAATAGGGACGCAAATCAATGCTTTAAAGACTGTATATCAAAGTTTAAGCTCACCATTTATCCATATAGCCTGTGCATATTGACTAGAGTAACTTAGTTCTTGCCACCACATAACAAAAAGACATCCCGCAAATGTGACAATTATTCCCAAAGGGAGGGTCATCCATGCTACTTTCAACAGTTTTGCTACATTTTCTCTCCTTGATGATCCGCCACTGCAATTTAAACACAATGACTTCCAAACTTCAAAAGCAGATCCAATACATATGTAGGTATATTTATATATATTTCTAACGAAAGTCTCAAAGAAGAAACAGAATGACAGAAATAAAAGATAAAAGAACCTTCATGTACTCGTCCCGCTGGCACTACACAATGTCAAACCAGATTGACTACACCCTCTATTTGCTTAACTTTAGAGGTCTGTTAGCTAATTTGCTTAACTTTAGAGGTCTGTTAGCTAATTGAACTTTATATTAGGAGTGCCATCTGAATGGTCAAACATCTGACATTTGGTTTTCTAAAATGTCATATCCTCTAGCCCTGTCTCACATATTCATTCTGAGAACTCAAAACCTTAACCACATATTTGTTGTCATCTTTGTCAAAAACCTCTAGAAAGTATCAACTGATTATCCACGTTGTCACAGACGTGGAAGTCCTTCACCAGATAGGCCTTTTACATTTTTTATGTCCATGGAGAAAAAAACAGTGAATTTTGTGGAGAAGACAGGAAAATGTAAAGGCAAGTAGATGATGTGACAAACTTTTTGAGCTCTTTGCAACTTAAATGGAAATCTTTGGTAATACACCTACCTGGTGCTTGTGTAAGTACAAATACAGTATGTTCTTTTTAAAAAAGTTATAATCTGGAGATTAGTTTCACCACTATTCCAATTGGTAAATAACAAGCATAATTAGGTACAATGTGGATCACATAAAACAGATTTTCATAATTTCCCGACAAAAACAAAAAAGAGCATTTTATTGACTATGACCATAACAACTTGAAGCAAAATATATACTTATTACATGAGATAAGCATTGAACTCTTTAATTTCAATATAGAGAGAGATGGAGTTGCAAATGCTTCTATTAATTTGATAATTTTATTTATTGAAGCTAAAGAACAAACTAAAAGAAGCATGGAAAAAAACTCCAATAGTACCAATAAATGTCAGCCCTCATGCATGCTCGCCTGAAGCCCTCTCGACTAAGAAAAAGCACACAAGTAATAAACAAGTGAAATTGTACAGCATACAACTGCATGATGCACAAAAAGAGATGTTAGACAAATTCCTGTGCATAAAACCAAGAAGTCAGGCTGAAAAGTACAATAAAGTATCTGAGTTAATTGGTAACATGTTCTTGAACTCAAATCAACAAAAACATCAAAGAACATTATGGTGAATCGATATGGTACATGTCAATGCAGATGTTGTGTTGTCTAATAACAACCAATCAGCCACAAAAGCCTATCCAAGAAAAAGGAAAGGAAACCAACTAAAAGCTTACGGCAAGAAAAGTAAGAGAATTCTTCTCATTCTTTAATCCACCTTATTTGGTTGACTTCTCCCTATTTTCGTATTTCCATGGAGAAGCAGATGTTGCCATTCTTTTATAATTCAAATATAACACCAACGCAGTAGTGCCAATAACTAAATAAACTTACTATGGAACCTCTCCAGTAAACTATTACATACTTCAACTAATATTTCAGAATATATCCGAAATACTAACTCTAATACAATGACCAATTCATAGTTTCGTTTGTTCAACTTTGATCACCTGTTCGGGCTTACAAACTTCTATTCAATAAAATATAATATGAAATATCACGAAATGAATAACAGTTTCCCTTTTCTTACTTTTACCTATAGTAATCTTTCCAAATGTTGTATTCTCACTGCCAAGAAGAGTACAACAAGTGAGAACAAGCAACTGCAAACCAACTTATTAACAAAATTGCACCTACAAATATATTGATATATACAGGAAACACCAAAAACAACAAAACTTCAATCCCTAACTAGTTGGTGTCACTTATAAGAATCTTCTAAATTCAACTTTTTTAATAGAAGTGGTGTTGGGGCTTAGCTTAGCACACCTCAACTACTCTATTTGGTACCTGCTACCTCCCACTACTCATCAATACAGGTGTTGTATAACTCTACCCACCAAGTCTTAGACATATAGGAAGAAATCACTAGCATTTTAGGTGTCCGCCTGTATTTGAATGCTGGTCTCCAAGGACCACGGTTCAAATTTGCGATTACAAATATATTCATCTACATAAAACAACAAAAACAACAAACATTCAATCATGAACTAGTTGGGATCGCTTATAAGAATCCTCTATATTCGTTTTTTATAAAGGTGGTATCAGGCTAGCTTGAGTGCACCAAGTCTATTCCACTGGATATCTGCTACCTCCACCAGTACAGGTACCTACCAACGCTTAGGCAGATGTGAAGAAATCACCTAACATTTATCATCTACCAAAGACCAGGGTAAACCCACTTCATGATGGCAGGAACGGAGCTAGTCTTTGAGTTACAGGTTCGGCTAAACCTAAAATCATTGGTTTAAACCCTATATTTGTCTTAAGAAATTCATTGAAAATGTATAATTATTGACCGCTAGGCCATATGATATGTATAAATTATATATATATTTTTTGGTATACATAGTATTAAATAAATAAATATTTTAATTTTATTTGTATAATTTTCTTTCAATATTGGTACAAATATATATTAAGTATTGCAGGGAAAGAAAAAGAAAAAGAAATAGAAAGAAGAACAAAGAAAGCAGAAGCAAAGACAAAGGGCCAAGGGTTACATCCTCCATCCAGGGTTGTCATGGTCATCCATGAGAAGAGAAAGTGGGAGGAAATTGAGTTTAAGAATAAAGGATGGCATCCCAGACCAAGAATGACATCCCATGTTGGTGCTGAAGACCAAGAATCGCATCCCCAATCTGAGGATGGCATCCTTGAAGTTTATGATTTTCTTTTCCTATAAAAAGAGGCATGACTTTCAGTAGAAATGGGGCAGCGAGAGAGAAGCTATTTTAGTTTACAACTTTGGCATATCTTTAAGTTTTGAAAGTATATTTTCTTCTCAGAAATAGTAAGAATATTAATCTTTTTAACTTTTCCTATTTTTCTCCATGGAGTAATTTTCTTTCAGTTGAGATAAGTGGAGAAGCTTGATATATTATTTTAATGGAAATTTCAATCCTTTTATTATTCTTGAGTGGGAGTACTTCTTTGTTAATTTTTACATCAAGATTAATGAATATATATTAGTCAACTTTATCATATCCACATATTAAATGTTATAATATTCCTTGTATTAATCTTTGCTATCGAAAGAAGCAAGAATTAAACAGGGATAGTTATAGCTAGATATGTTCGTGTGATAATTTGAAGTAATTATATTGAGTGTTGTTGGAATGGAAAGGTTCTTGAAAATCTTATGACAAAATGATAGAACCGGACTCTTAACTATATGCCAATATTTTTGATAAAAAAAGGGTGAATACCATCTGGGCCTGGGGTCTTAAAAGGTTTGAAGGAAAAAATTGCTTGAGTGACTTCGTAGTCCCATAATGGGTAATCTAATGTGGAAAGATCTAAGTTATCAAAGGACGTTTGGGAATTTTGAATATTCTTTATAGGTGTATCTATGTGGTCCATTTGACCTCCGGAAATGTTGGGATGTATGGACTAGAATTTGGGTTGGATCATGAATCCAATTACCTTCACTACCTTTAAAATAGGAGATAGTATTTTTCCTTCTGCGATTGACAACACTTAGATGGAAGAATTTTGTATTGGCGTCCCCATCGTTGAGCCAGTTTAAACGGGAACGGATTTTCCAATAGTCTTCCTCAATTTTAAGAATGTTATTATATTCAGATATTAGGTCATTTTCGAGAAGGCATAAGAAGTGACTATACGGGTAATTTGTGGATGATTGGATTCCTCGCAGCCTTGCAAGGATTCTTCTTTTCTTTTTATTAGAGTCCCCGAAAGTGTCTTTTGCCCAGAGAACAACATTATGTTGAAAAAATGCCGTGGCTTCAAGGAGGTGTCTATTTTGCCACGAGTTTTTAACAATATTTTCAAATTCCGTGTCTCATCCCTAAGTTTTACAACGCAAATTATCTAAACAACTTCCGACCCATCAGTCTCTGTAACACCATCTATTAAGGTAGTTACAAAAATTATAGTGAATAGAATCAAGCCCTTCCTTGACAATCTAGCTTCCTAAAGGGCCGAAGAACTTGTGATAACGCCATCATGATTCAAGAATCATAAACCACTTCCGAAAAATAAGAGTTCGACAAGGAAAGGTTCTCCTTAAAATTGATTTGGAAAAAGCTTTTGACCGTCTTGAATGGTCGTTCATTTACCGCGCTTTACTCTTTTTTATATTCCCCCCCCCCCCCCGCGCATCACTAAACTTATTATGAGCTGCGTTAGCACTTCCAGAATTGCCATCTTGGTCAATGGCTCCAAAACAGAATTCTTCCATCCTTCAAGAGGCATTCGTCAACGCGATCCAATGTCTCTGTATCTCTTTATCCTCTGCATGGAATTATTGTCAAAATACATTAATCACCAAGTCAACATCGGACTCTGGGACGCGATAAAACTCAATCCCACTGGCCCTCCCATCTCCCACCTGTTCTATGCTGACGATTTAACGCTCTCTACTAATGTCAATTCAAAGTCCATCCACAATCAAACATAGTCTCACATTCTTCTCCCAATTCTCGGGCCAAAAAATCAACAATTCTAAATCAAAAATCATCTTTTCACGCAATTGTGATGCTCATACAAAGAATCACTTTGCCAATATTCTGGACATCTGACCCAGTGACAATTTTGGAAAATATTTGGGTTTCCCAATTCTCACTTGTAAACCCAAAGTATCTGATGTTCGCTACATCATTGATCACATGAACACAAAACTTGCTAGTTGGAAAACAAACTTCCTATCAATTGTAAGAAGAACAACCCTAGCTAGGTCAACTCTTAACGCTATCCCAAACCATGTAATGCAATATATCATGCTCCCCGCATCCACTCTAAAGCAAATTGACAAAATCCAAAGAGATTTTATCTGGGGTACCACCACTCAAAAACAAAAAATTCATTATATCAAATGGTCCAGAATCACTCAGCCGAAACATGCGGGGGGTCAGGGACTCAGGAAAGCAGTAGATAAAAACATGGTATCCCTAGCTAGCCTCTCCTAGCGACTATTCAACAATCCTAGTTCTCTATGGGCCTCCACTCTTATTTTTAAATACAGCCATAAAAGAAACCACATCTCCAATTCATTCATCTGGAATAACATCATAACAGACTGGAAAATCTATAATCAAGGCCTGCATTGGATAGTGGGCCCGGGTAACATTAACTATTGGACCTCTGCATGGATCCCGGGGCTCCGACCATTAAATTCAATCATCCAGGGACCAATCATTACAATGACCAAACACTCAAAGTCAAAGATCTATGGAGAATAAACTCTTGGGATCTCACAAAACTATCCTTTACTCTACCCACAGAAATAAAAAACAAAATCCTCTCCATAAATCTTGACTCCTTCACCAATGCTAAGGACATACCCACTTAGGCCCATACCTCCAAATGTATCTTTTCCTCCAGCTCTATATACAAGTTAATTTCCCCGCCACATCCCAACAGTTTTAAATTCTAATGGATCTGGAAACTCAACACGTTCCATAAGGTTAAATACTTCCTGTGGCATCGTTCCTACAATCGTCTCCCTACTCAAAGTTATTTGCACCAAATCGGACTAAACATTGACACCCACTGTCCTACTATAGAGCAGCAGAGGAGTCGCTTATTCACATTTTCTTTGAATGCCTCATAGCCACCAAATTTTTGAGCGACGCACAACTCAACCTTCCTCCCTTTTAATAGAGCCCCGATCATTAGCTCACTACCTTAAAAGATTTACACAAAACTTTGGAACAATGGGATATCTCTTGGGATATGTTCTTTCCATTTGCTATATGGTCTCTGTGGCTAAATCGTAAAAATAACTCTTTTAACAATAAATGCATACAGCTTTCGCTTGAAGTAGTACTACTCCGCTGCAAAGAATTTATGTATTGTACCAATTCTCCAAACCATGTTCCTCAGGTCTATTACCATCTCGATCAAATGGCTCCCCCCAACACACCCCTCCTTAAAACTTAACATTGATGGGGCCTTCAAAGGAAAATATAGAAAAGGAGGCATCGGGGGAATCTTCAGAAATGGCCATGGGGATTGGATTTTAGGTTACTATAATTCTGCAATAGCCTACACCCCTGCCTACATGGAACTCTTAGCCCTCAAAACTGGTCTTCAACTAGCTTTTGACAAAAAATTTGTTAATCTTGAAACTGAGACCGATGCAACAGATGTAATTTCTTTGCTCAATAATGATACATGTTCTATTTACTCTAACTTGGTTATTGAGTGCAGGTCACTACTGAAGAAATTGCAGAATCCGCCGATCCGGCATAGCTTCAGGGAAGGGAACAAGGTTGCGCACTCTTTGGCCACTCAAGGGTCCAAGCAAACAAATAGTTCCACTCTCTATCTTATGGAACAGCCTCCAAACTCTCTTTTGAAAGCCCTCCATGAAAATAAAATTGGAAGCACTAAACGTACGACAATATCTACTGCTATAATTACCAAATTAGTAGAACTTGGAAATCCTTTTGTAACTTGCACTACTAATGTAGACAATATGGTGGCAGAACCTATGTCGGAGCCCAATAGGACTCTTTATCTTTGTAATAGTACTAGTTAAGTTATGATAAGTTCGTATTTCCATCAAAAAAAGTAATTATATTTAATTACTTAAAATACTTTATCTTGATTTCTTGAGTTTTCATTCGAAAGAAGAAAAATCAGTTAGCCAAGTTAGAGGATTTAACTAAAGCTAATCGAAAGAGGCTTTATGTTTATATGATGTGCTCATTTAAGATAAAGTTATTTTCTATGTCAATACTATGAGTCTTTTGTTTTATTATGCTAATCGAAAGAGGCAAAATTAAATAAAAGACATGTGGTAGAAATATTATTTGTTAATCGAAAAAGGCAATTAATGTGTGGCTTAGAAAATAAGACTTTCTAAAACTCCATTATAATCTTATATCAAGTGGATGCACAAAATCTCAGCTCCTTTAACTTACAAAATCAAAAACAATCGTTCTTGTTTTCAAGTAGATTATAAATTCAACCATTTTCACCGAATAGACTCTCTTAAATAGTAGGTAACAATTATAGGGGTATCAAGTTATTTAACCATACCATGAAAGTCCGGGAGAGGGTGGTGGATGTGAGGGTGAGGAAGACGACGTCTGTATCCGACAATCAGTTTGGGTTCATGCCGGGCGCTCCACTACGGAAGCTATCCACCTTATTAAGAGGTTGGTGGAACAGTACAGAGATAAGAAGAAGGATCTGCACATGGTATTTATTGACTTGGAGAAAGCGTATGACAAGGTCCCTAGGGAGGTGCTCTGGAGATGTCTTGAGGCAAAGGGCGTGCCGGTGGCCTACATAAGAGCGATCAAGGAAATGTATGATGGAGCTAAGACTAAGGTCAGGACTTTGTGAGGCGACTCGGAGTATTTTCCGGTTGTTATAGGATTACACCAAGGCTCTGCGCTTAGCCCGTTCTTATTTGCCATGGTAATGGATGCATTGACACACCATATTCAAGGGGATCTGCCATGGTGTATGTTATTTGCTGATGACATAGTTCTAGTTGATGAGACGAGGGTCGGTATTAACGAGAGGTTGGAGGTTTGGAGACAGACCCTCGAGTCTAAGGGTTTCAAATTGAGCAAGTCTAAGACAGAGTACCTAGAGTGCAAGTTTAGTGCTGAGTCGACGGAAGTAGGCAGGGACGCGAGGCTTGGATCCCACGTCATCCCAAGAGAGATAGTTTTAAGTATCTTGGGTCGATGATTCAGGGGGACGGAAAGATCGACGAGGACGTCACTCACCGTATAGGGGCGGGTTGGACGAAATGGAGGCTTGCATCTGGAGTCTTGTGTGACAAGAAATTGCCACCGATACTCAAAGGTAAGTTTTATAGAGATGTGGTTAGATCGGCCATGTTGTATGGGGCAGAGTGTTGGCCGGTTAAGAACTCCCATTTCCAGAGGATGAACGTAGCAGAGATGAGGATGCTGAGGTGGATGTGCGAGCACACTAGGATAGACAAGATTAGGAATGACGATATTCGGAAGAAGGTGGGCGTGGCCCCTGTGGATGACAAGATGCGGGAAATGAGGCTCAGATGGTTCGGGCACGTGCGGAGGAGAAGCCTTGATACTCCGGTGAGGAGGTGTGAGCGGTTGACCGTGGTGGGTACGAGAAGAGATAGAGGGAGGCCTAAGAAGTATTGGAGAGAGGTGATCAGGCAGGACATGGTTCGACTGCAGATTTCTGAGGACATGGCCCTTGATAGGAAGGTCTGGAAGTCAAGCATTAGGGTCGTAGGTTAGCGGGTAGTAGAGCTTTCCTTACTTCATACCGAGGATGAGGCGGGGTTGGATTAGGGTTGATCTTAGATGGCTTGCAATTTACGTTGAATCCACACTATTTATTAGTAGCTTGTTGTTTATCTTAGCCCAGGCCTTAGTTACTGGTTAGTGTTATTGCGTGTCATTTATCTTTTAGTTGTTATGCTTCTGTTACTATTACGATTTCTACTGGAGTTACTAATAAAATGTCTTTTCTTGTCCTTTTTATTTCCGTCTTTCTGAGCCGAGGGTCTATCGGAAACAGCATCTCTGCCCTATCGAGGTAGGGGTAAGGTCTGCGTACACCTATGTTGCTCGGACTCTCCGAAAATGTGGCCGGATACGTGTCGGATCTTCCAAAAGTAGTGCATTTTTGAAGGATCCGACACGGATGTGGCTGTATTTTGGAAAGTCCCCGCAACATAGGCGTACACATTACCCTCCCAGATCCCACTTTGTGGGATTTTACTGGGTAGTAGTTGTTGTTGTAGACTCTTAAATAGTAGGCTGGATAATACGAATTTGCAGCATGTATTCTCCAATCTCTGTGGACATCATAAACTATACAATAATTTGACAAGTAGGAGCGAGAAAATCACATACGCCCAGAGCTCGTCACCATACCCTTGGGATCTTCTATATTCAATCTACTTTATTTGGGCTCATTTTATTCCAATGCTCAATAATTTACTACAATAACATACCTAGTATATTCCCACAAGAGGGATCTGAGGAGTATACCATATCTTACCCCAATCTTGTGCAGGTAGTGAGTTCTTTCCCATAAACCCTTGGCTCCCTTGGCTCAGAGATGCTCAATAATTTGTCTTTTTAAACTCAGAAACACCTTCTAATGGATCACTTACTCTATGAGAATATGATAATTACTGCGAATTACAAAAATTAAAATTTAAAAAAAAAAAAAAGATGGATATGATATAGAACAATGATTAAATTAGAGTATCACCGCATAATCTTCTTCAGTGAGGCGTCGAACGATCCAAGAGTTGAATATGAATGGTATTCCCCTTGATAAAACTTGAGTAGCTACATATATAAACACATTACTTAACAAATATGTGAAATTGAACGAGGATACATAAAGTGAGAAGAAAAATTTACTGACCGAGCAAGTACTTGAATGTGTGAGGTAAATTCGCCGGACGCTCTCCATTTTCACTTGATTTTGACATTGATTAAACTATTTCTTTTCTGTTATATCGATTGATTAAGAGAGTTTATGAGCGTGAAATACAATTTGTGTTGTTGAACGGCTTGACGTCGTTTATATAGTCTGTAGTTGAACCGGGTTTATTTGAATGAGTTCTACTTAACCCCTTGGAATTTTCTGGGAAATGTTTACAGGGTTATATCAATTCATCATACTAAATTAGATTAGGTTAATTAAATGTAATTTAGTGATAATAGTCTATAAAAGACACGCATCATGGCTATAATAAATTTGTGTAAATACTAAATAAGTTTTTTATCGAGTGCTTTTTAGAACTTCTACTTAAAATTCTAAAATATTACTAATTTTCAAGTCGTACTTTAATTTAGGAATTTTAACATTCCTATACACTATATGAAACTATATTACCCTACCTACTCAAGTTTTACAATTACATTTTATATACCCAATTACTATTTACATACATTTTAAGAGAATTAATGGTATGAATTATTGTCCTAAAATAATTCTATCGTATATTCTCACTCCCCGCGTTTCTCTCTCCACATCCCCACCCACCCACTCATGTATCTTCACCCACGATTTTCTCTTCAAAATTCTTAGAATCCTCCATTAACCCCTTTTTCATCTCTTCCTCACAAACCAGACGAAATTGGAACTCTTATTCAAAATTTCTACCTCCATTAACGTCTCTGATTACCTAGATTTTCAATGAAGAAGAAGATATCTTCAAAGAACAGCCCTACAAAAGACAAAGAAGAAGATGTTCCTTCATTTGATTTTGGTGTTTTCTCAGTAAAGTCACCCAAAAAGGCTTCAAAATCAGCTCATGCAAAAGAAGAGAACAAGCACAAGCTTTCCCCTCGTGAAGCTAGGACATAAGCTCGAACAAAGCAAAAGCACGATATTGATGCTGGTGAATCTTCCATACCTGTCAAATCTACGAAAAGGAAAGGCAAAGAGATTGATTTCGTCGGAAAAAAAAAGATGTCATTAAAGTTGCAAAAAAAGTTAGAGTGTCTCCTAATGTAAAAACTTCAAAAAAGAAGAAAGTTCAAAAATCTACTAAAACTGTTCCCCAACAGTCATTGGTGAAGGTAAGAATTTATTAGTTTCAAAAATAAATTTTGGTAAAAGCTAAAAAAAATTATTCTCATTTTTATGAAACTATATAATGTTTGATTTCTTAGTTTGTAGAAAATTTGTCTATATTATGTAAATTTGTTGTAAATTTATAATTCATGACTGTAGATATATTTTTATATAAATGTTTGCTTTTTTTTACTCTGTTTAAAGATTTTAGAAATTTGGTAGTAAAATTGTAGTTATGTTGTTATATGTTTTTGACTCAGTTATGTAATTGTATTGGTATATTGTATTAAAAATGTAGATAGTTTGTTTTTTCAGGTTTGGGCCTTGTTTTAATATGGAATTTTTCCTTTTGCTGCAGATTGAACCTTTTTTTGCACCTCATAATATTGATTATAGGGTCATTAGGTTTCAGACATTATCCGACCCCAATATCCCTGGCCAAATTAAGGATTTACTGTCTACGAATGGTTCAAAGCTTTTCAAAAAGACATGTTTTGGTTATTTGCTTTCATTACCCAGAATATATATGCAAATTCAAGCAATTCATCTTCTAATGAAGTATGAATTGAATGCATCTAGTTCTGACTATTTTTCAGCTGAGATAAAGGTTCAGAGGTTGAATTTTGGCTTGAGAGAGTTTGCATTGGTAACTGGTCTAAAATATTTTACGGAAGTGACAGACTTTGGTCACCTACATATGATAGTAAAATAATGAGAAGTTATTTTCCAAACAAGGAAAAAGTTGAGAGTCATACTTAAAACAAATTGTAATCACCAAAAGTTGGTTGAACGATGATGATGCAGTCAAGTTGTGTATTCTATATCTCATAGAATTCTTCCATTGTCCTTCAGACAAAGACAATTTAGGGTTGGTAAACCATTTTAGGTTTTATTTTGGTGGACTCGGGACAGTATGTGAACTACGTATAGGGTATTGATTCTTACAAATAGTTGCTTCAGTCTGTTAGGCACAAGCTCGATCCTTTTGTTCATACTTATCTCATTCTAGGATGTGCACTAACTATGCAAATATGGTCATATGAGTGTTGCTCTACCGTCAATACTGATATAGCTGCAAGGGTTGCTAACTCTATCCCTCGCATACTTAGCTGGTCAACTAGTAAGGACAAGATATGGTTATCTGCAATTGAAGATAGAATGATCAAACCAGCATAGATAAAGGTAAATGATTTTTACTAGTGTTTTAAAAGGCGTGATCGTAAGGCGAGGCGTTTTACATATGCCTCAGCGAGGCATAAGCCCCGAGGCACAAGGCGTAAGCCCCATAGGTATTTAATTTTTAATATTTTATAAAATAATATAATTATAGTAAATATTAATAAACTAGTAAAATTGCATAAAAATAAAGAAAACTATAAATATGTGAAATATTATATATATATATATATGTGTGTGTGTGTGCGCGCGCGCGCGTGTTTCATGCCCATAAAAAACTAGTCAAAATAATATATTATACCCTACTTAGAAGCTCAAGTAACTTGAGTCGAAAATAATAAAGTTTTCTACATGAAGGAACAAAAAGGATGACTAACTTGCAATTTGAACTTTAAACTTGCTGCTATGAAGGAGAACGGAGTTCTCTTTGTATTTGTAAGAAAAAATGAATATTCGTTGCTTTTGAGAGATATTAGTAAACTAGCGGACAAGATAAAGAATTGGGGCTTCAATCAATAAAAAAGATCTTAACTTTTAAATTGAATGCATTTCAGTTCCTTTTTAAAACTTTTGAGTAACTACCAAGCAAACTTTTGAGAATTTGAATATTATATGAAGGACTTATTCAACAACTTTTGTTTTAATTTGAAAAAAATCTTTGGGGCTTATGCCTCACTAAAAAAATATGCCCGAACGCCAGGACGTATGCCTCGAATGCCCGGCTATATGCCTCGAATTGCTGGGCGTGCCTCTTGAGACTTTTCGCCCCACACTATGCCCTAGGGTATTTTTGGTGCGCCTCGCCCCCAAAATTCCTTTTAAAACACTGGTTTTTACTTATGAGCAGACAATTTAATACAATTTCTCTACAACTTTTGCACATATTATGTCTAAGTAAAACTAATTTCCTTTTTTTCACTTAGTTCACCAACATAATTGAAGCACCCGAAGAGCTTTCTAGAACGTCTTTGCCTGATAAAGTTGAATACATACTTGAAGAAGTTGAAACCAAGTCCGAGGCTCCGAAAGTGATGCATCTCTATCGAGACATAAGAAGTCAATTGGAATAGAGGACACGATAGATATTCTGACAGAAATTAAAAATTTAAGAAAAGATGTTGACAAGGTAACATATATACAGAATGTTGGATGTTTCTTTAATTTATGTTAAGCCAATATTTTCGTTAACTATCTATATTTTAATATATAGGTTGCTTTAGAACTTGGATCTTTCAAAACATATGTTTCTGAAGAACTAGGTAGCTTTCGACTGCTATTCAATGACTCAAGCAAGGTTGTTTTGCAGGCGATAAACAGTCAAAAGGATAATATTGATGCCACGGTAATATTTGAAATATATTCATTTAACAAAACAATCTTTATTACCTCTAAGTTTATATTATCGTCCATAAAGTATATATCCTACAAATTTAAAGCTTGCAGTTTGCTGAGAGTTCTACAAAAACTGCTGAGCAATCAAAAGAAAAGAACAATCAAAATTTCTCGTGCAGTAGTGATAACCCAGCGCATGCCAGTATCAGTAAAAAAAATTACGTACAATATATCTACATTATATACAATATATCTACAATATGTATAGACATATCTATATTATGCATACACTATATCTACACAGATTTACATATCTATGTAGATGTCTACAATGTACCTATATATTGCCTAAAAATGTATCAACTAATGTGAATTATAATTTAAATGGGTTTTTTAGATACAGAACATGTGAATGACATGGGAATTAATAAGAGTACTCATGTACGTGTTGCTTTAGATTCTCATTTTGAAGCGACAATTGTGAAGAGAATGCAGGTATGAGTTAGTACATGTTATCATCACATCAACATTATAAACTGTGATGACCCAAAATATCATCTTTAAATTAAATAATTATCTCGGTATTGTTAAGACCTTGAAAAGTACTATCAATAATTTTTCGACTTGCGTGCGCGATCCGTATAATTTTCTAGAAGGTTTTTGTATGAAAAATAGATTAAATTATGAATTAGAGCTTTAAAACTCAACTGAGTTGACTTCGGTCAATATTTTTAGCAAACAAACCCGGATCCAAGTTTTGATCATTCCGGTAGTTCCGTATCATGATTAGGGACTTGGTGATATGCCCGAAATCGAATTCGGAGATCCATAGATCAAATTATCGTCATTTAAAGGAATCTAGAAATCTAAGGCTAAAGATTTCTTAAGTTTGACCGGAGATTTGACTTTTTAATATCGGGGTCAGAATCCAGTTCTGAAAAATTTCATAGCTTCGTTACATCATTTATGACTTGTATGCAAAATTTGAAGTCAATCGGACTTGATTGGATAGGTTTTTGCATCGAATATAGAAGTTGAATGTTCTTAGTTTCATTGGGCTTGAATTGAGGTGTGATTCACGGTTTTAGCATTTTTTTATGCGATTTGAGATTTCGACTAAGTCTGTATTATGTTTTAGGACTTGTTAGTATATTTTGTTGAAGTCATGATGGCCTCGGGTGGATTTCGGAAGGTTAACGGATGAAAAGGCTGCTGAATATTCTTTTACAGCATGTGAACAGTACCCCGGGAACAGTACCCCATGAACGGTACAGTGTATATTACATAGTGAACATTACCATATGAACAGTCGTGAACGGTTATCATGAACAGTAGAAAAATGGGTGAACAGTACCCGGAATTTTTATAGACAGAACACTAAGTTCTGAAAATGGGACAAAATCCCATTTTTAATTTCTACCAAATTGGAGCTCGGGGAGAGACGATTTTCGGGAGATTTTCAGAGAAAACAATGGGGTAAGTGTTCTTAACTTAATTTTGGTTAGATTACCCGAATCTATTACTAGTTTTGGTATTAAATCTGTGAATTTAGTTGGAAGAGTTTGAAAACCCTCTTGGTTTAATTTGAAGATTTGAGGGTCGAGTTGATGTCAGATTTTAGTAAAATTGGTATGGTTGGACTCGTGGTTGGATGAGGTTTCATATTCCATAATTTTTGTCGGGTTTCGAGATGTGGGCCCCGTGGATGAATTTTTAATGCAATTTCGGATTTTTAATGAAAAATGTAGAATTTCATATGGAATTAATTCCTATAATTTTTATTGACTGAATCGAAATGTTTATGACTAGATTTGAGAATTTCGGGCTCGAATTCGCGAGGCAAAGGCTTGTTGGAATTTTGAATTAGTTGCAAAGCGAGGTAAGTGTTTGGTCTAACCTTAGCTTGAGGGATTAGGAGTTGAGTCTTATTTGTGATGTGCTAATTGTGAGTACGACGTATAGACATGGTGACGAGTATTTATATGTTGGTGTCTAGCATGACCGTGAGTTTTATAATGTGAACTTCATGATTATGTTGAATAACCTATGCTTTAAAGATGATATCTACTTGTTGTGGAAAGTTAATGAATTAATTGTGATTCTTGAACAACGAGGAGCAATGGCTCAAGTTATATTATGAATTTGTGAAAGCAAGTGGGTTTATTTAACCCTTGGGGCGTTGGCTCAAATTACAATACGAATTGTGAAAGTCTATGAGATAATCACACACCTTGGAGCATTGGCTCAAGTGTTAGAGTGAGTAGTTATTGTAAATGATGTCCTGAGGATTTGAAACTCCGGTTTTGCACAACGTATTGCTATATTGAGGTGAGACACGCGCTTAATGACGAGCGCGGGGTCGTTTGCTATTAGGGATTGTGACTTGGTCCGTCTCGATTGATGTTTTTACCGCATATTTGACTGAGACTTATATATTATCATTATGATTTGGGCTAGTTTCCATGTTTGGGGCCTTGTGCCGAACTGTAGAACCCTTAGGGGATTTTAACTGATTTCCTCACTTTACTTGATAAGAATCAAATCCTCAGTCATGTTTCTAACTGTTTAAAACAATATGAACCGGTTTTTGAAATGCTATTCATAAATGAAAGAAATAAGTGGACTGAGATCCCTACCTTATATTATTGTGCCTGAGAGGCTGTAATTAAAATGACTGAGAGGGTTTGGTAACCCAATAGTGAGGATGTTATATATGTTATAGATCGGGCTGCACGCCGCAGCAAATACTTATATTGATCGGGTTGCACGCTGCAACAAATGTTATATATTTTATGGATCGGGCTACACGCCGCAACAAATACTTATATGGATCGGGTTGCACGCCGCAGCAAATGTTATATATGTTATGGATCGGGCTGCACGCCGCAGCAAATACTTATATGGATCAGGCTGCACGCCGCAACAAATGTTGTATATGTTATGGATCGGGCTACACGCCGCAGCAAATACTTATATGGATCGGGCTGCACGCCGCAGCAAATATATATATATATATATATGTGTGTGTGTGTGGATCGGGCTGCACGCCGCAACAGTATAACGCTTGGGCTATAGGAGCCCCTCCAGAGTCTGCACACCCCTAGTGAGCCCAGTCGACTAATTATATGGATCGGGTTGTGCGCCACTGCTATATACGGATCGGGCTGCATGCCGCAGCAGTATAATTATGATTTCGGTTATTGTTAAAAGTATATAAATTGAGTACTGAGGAAAAGAAATCCATAAATGAACAATATGCTCGAGGATCGGATTTATATTCATTAATACCTGTTAAGCTACCTGTTTCACCTGGTTTAAGGAAATTCCTACTATGTTTTGATTTATTGATTTCTCGTATTAAAGGTAATGATTCGTTTGATATTGTACTTTAATTGAAAAGGGTATTTTTCTTTGTCAAATGATTTCTAAAAATAACTTCATCTTTTCTTGTTGATATCCTAATTGGGTTGGAAGTTGTATTCTACTTTATATTAAGTAAATGAGGCTCTTTGAACATTCTTAATTGCATTGGGTTATGGACCCTATGAACTGAGTAACATGAGAATATTGTTGTGCAATATGAGATAGAAATATGTGTGCACAAGGTGCCGGAAAAAAAATAAAAGTAGGCTGAGACCTATATTATTATGATTTTGAAATGAGGCGTCACAAGGTGACCTTTACTCGAAAGAATTATATTCGAAAGGTGTTTAATTAAAATTATTTATTTGAAGGAAATATATTTGAAATATCTTTATTGCAAAGCATATTATCTCAGAGATTATTACTTGAAGGATTTAGAGGTGAAAGACATATATTTGAAGGACTTCATTAATTGATTGTACTTGTATTTATTATTTGTTGAGAAACAATTATGTTGTCCTTGTTGCCTGCTATTTATATCACCGGTTGATCATTGTTGCCATTATTGTTATCTGCTTCCTATTATTTTGTACGCTATATTGCACAGGTTTATTTGGTAGTCTGGTCCTAGCCTCGTCACTACTTCGCTGAGGTTAGGCTAGGCACTTACGAGCACATGGGGTCGGTTGTGTTGATACTATACTTCTGTATATTTTTGTGTACAGATCCAGGTATTTGATCGATAGTAGCTGTTCATTGCACTGGAGACTAGAGGTAAACCTGTTGTAGCCTTTGCGGTCCTCGGAGTCACCTTCAATCGTACTTATTTCCATATGTTCCTTTTATTCGGAACAATGATATAGTTATTTTGTATAACTACTCTTAGAAAAGCTTATGACTTGTACTACCGGTTTTTGGAATGGTAAATTATTTAGAGAAATTTCATTTTAAGTTAATAAATACCAATGTTATTTCAATTAATGTTAGGCTTACCTAGTTTAGAGACTAGGTGCCATCACGACTCCTTCGAAGGGATTTTTAGGTCATGACAAGTTGGTATCAGAGCTCTAGGTTCATAAGTGCTACAAGTTATAAGCGAGTTTAGTAGAGTCTTGCGGATCGGTACGGAGACGTCTGTACTTATCTTCGAGAGGCTACAGAACTAGTAGGAAAAAATTTCCACTTCTTTCATTCCTTATCATGCGGTGTTTATTCAACTTGAATCACACAACTTATATTGTTTTACATCCACTAGTTTATGAAATTGTGCACTCGGTAATAACTATGCGCCAACGGTCAGTGGTACCACAAAGGGGTTATAAGGGAGCCAGGATTTCTCAATCATTCTTACCATGTGTTGCCAAGATTGAAGATACGGAAGTATTGAGAGATCACCTAGTGAATCATGTAGGGGTGCAATGGGCTCTGGCGTCTGGTTGACTTATATGAGCTGTGAAGGTTAACATTGTGGATTATCGGATGTTATGACCTATGGCTTCGTGCCAAGTGAGGGGAGTCCACTATCAACAATCAAATTGCGGGGTCATGTGTTATACCAATTTTGGCCTAAGATGTATTTATGTGGTATTGAAGGGTTTTCCAAAACTTGTATATGATCAAGAGCTGATGTAACGACCTGACCGGTCATTTTGAGCCCTAGCGCGTCATTCAGCAGTCTGAGGCCATGAGTAGCTTCATTTCAGGTATTGTGACTTGTTCGCATGGTCAGAATTTAAATTCAGGAAGATTGGAGTTAAATTTAAATGAAAATTCTCATTTGAGCACCTTAAAGTTGAAAGAATGAACTAGGATTGGAATTTTGAGTAAATAACCTCGGAATCAGGATCTGAGGGTTCCAGCAGGTTCGTATGATGATATCAGATTTGGGGTATGCCCGGATCGGGTTTTGGATGAACCGGGAGCGTTTTGGCGCCTATTGTGGAAGTTAGCATTTTGGAAGAAATTTCTTAAGTTTGGCTTGGAGTGCATTTCAACGTTATCGATGTCCGTTTGGGATTCCGAGACTAGGAGTAGCTCCGTATGGTGATTCTGGAGTTGGGAGCGCGATCGGAAGTGAATTCGGAGGTCCGTAGGTCATTTTGAAGCCATTTGGCTAAAGATAGAAATTTAAAGGGTTTTGAGGAGTTTTGACCGGAGGTTGACTTTTTGACATCGGGATCGGAATCCAATTCTGAAAGTTGGAGTAGGTCCGTAATGTGAAATATGACTTGTGTGCAAAATTTGAGGTCAATCGG